>CATIWC010001263.1:0-264834 GCA_948472305.1 Vicia faba
CCGCGGGCTTTTTGTTACAACTTTTTACTTTTTACTTAATTAAGACAACTTTAACTATAAAACAACAATATCCTCTTTAGATTATGGTGATTGAATTACATTCTAAATTATTATATAGACAAATTGAATTATAATTGTAAGGTTCTATATATAACTTTCTAATACATGTATTGGTTGGAAAAATTTGAAATACAAGAACAATTGTATGGCATGAAGAATTATTAAGTTGTCAATACATTAGCTCACATTATTTCTTTAGAAATAAGTGTTAATTTTTAAGAAAGGAAAGAATTTGATTATAGTCTATATGACATAAACAATGAGAAAATCAAGTGTTAATATTTTATACACTGCTATTTATGCATTGTGATGTTTTATGCACTGTAATGTTATTATTGTTTGTCTTGTGCAAATTATTAATTGTGTTCTTTTAGTAATTAGTTTTTAAATAGGATTATGATGGTATGTGTTGTTTATTTATTTATTTTGATACTTTTTTTATCGTGCTAGAGTCTATTTCGGTATGTTTTTCTGAAATTGGTCTTTATCTATTTTATATTTTTTGAAGTGTTTGAACTTAAGACATGTTGAAGTTATATTATGCGTTGTTAAAAAAATATCTTTTGTCGGCTTCTTTAGTAATGATTAAAATTTTTGTAAATTATGTAATAAATTAAATTGTAAAATAAAAAAACTAAAAAAATTGGCGGGCCGGTCCGCCAAATCGTTAGTAAATGGGGCGGACTTGACTTTTGAGCTCGGATGCCTAAGTTTGTCCGCCCCGCTCCGCTTTTGTATGGGCTTAAACGGGATAGACCGCCCACTTTGCCACCCCTTTCTATATATATAAATATATATATATATATATATATATTATATATATATATATATATATATATATATATATATATATATATATATATATATATATATATATATTATAGTTGGAGGACTTTAAAATAAGAGATAACAACATTAAATGTCAACCATTATATTAGATAGATGATCTTGATGAATATTTATTGTCTATATTTGCACTTGACTTTATCAAGATCATCTATCAAATTCTAAAATAAGAGATAACAACATTAAATGTCAACCATTATATTAGATAGATGATCTTGATGAATATTTATTGTCTATATTTGCACTTGACTTTATCAAGATCATCTATCAAATTCAATGGTTAGCATTTAATCCTCTCATATATATATATATAGTATATATATATATATATATATATATATACTATATATATATATATATATATATATATATATATATATATATATATATATATATATATATATATAGTTTTGAAAGAGATTTGCATTTAAAATAGACCCAATTGGGTCCAATCACTATTTCAAAAAATATATATATTACACCTCAAATGTGAAATACATTTAATTTCGACTATAAAGGCAAGGTAACAAATGGCATCATAAAAAGTTGTCAAATTTTTCCTCGGTTATTAAAACAACGAGGAGTAAAGTTATATGCACAAAATATTAAGTAAAAATCAAATTCGCTGAAGATCTAGATTTTAGATCTTCAAATCATTGAAAAACTTGTGGAAGATCAAATGTTGGGTGCCAAGATATTTTAATGGCTTTTGTTGCATTTGATTCTGATGTAAAACAAAAAATAAAAAAAATAAAAAATATCAATATTCAAATATATGATTTTCTGCTCAAATAAGTATTTAAGAAAAAAAAAACATTAACCCCAAATAAATTTATGCTCTTTCAATCAATCATAGAGAATTTTTTTCAAACTTCTTTAGGTTTCATGCGCTTCATGTTTCATTTAGGTTAAAAAATTTAATAATTAATTTTTATAATGAATGTCTCTTAAGTTTCACGCGGATCACTAATAGCCGAATCTTGAGCATTGATACTCATTAAATAGACGAAAAGATTTGTTTAAGACTAGTGAATATTCTCAAAATAACGCTTAACTATCCCCTCAGTTATGACAAAAACCGAGGTAAAAAGTAAACCCCTCGGTTGTAAATATTTTCTCTCTTTGGGGAAGCTACATGTAATATAAATTAGTATTAAGGTAAAATTTGTTTAACGAGTGTTTTTAGAAGAAAAAACGTATTATTTTATACCTTGATTATTATCGAAGGGATAACTTATCAGATATTTGGGGTAAAATATGTTAATCTGTCAGTTTTAGAATAAAACCGAGGTAAATATTTTTTTTAAAAAATATTATATTGTTTGCACAGAAAAAACAAATCCCGATTCATCATTTTCGGTGTAATTCCATATTTTGTTGCATATCTTCTATGCATCCAACTTCTACTCTTTTCAAAGGTTGAGTTTTCTTCTCTATTTAACTTGAAGTATGAATGATTTTCTGCACTTTCAATCTATCATAGAGTACTTTATCAATCTTCTTTAAACGTGTGTTACTCAAAAAATATAACAACAACAACAACAACATAGAAAAATATTGAAGATTTTTTCTGTTTTGCAATCCATCTCAAAGAATGATGCACGTACGATTTTGGGGCGATTCTTAGTCTCTTAGTTAGGGTAAAATCTATTTAAACAAATGATTTTTATAGTAAAATCTGATTATTTTATTTTTCGATTATTATGGAAACCAAAAGAATAAATCATTTAATTTACACTTATAAACAAATAAAAACAAAAACTACAATAGTTGAGATTCAAAGTATATCCTAAATTATTTTATCCATCAGTTATATTAAAATCTAAAGAATATGTGATTTTTATGTCACGGTGAAAAATTTGTGATAAAATATATTATTTTTAGTAATGAATTGAAATAAAACATGCAACATATTAAGGAATGATGGTTAATTTGTTGAGTCATTTTCAACTTTAATGGTCAAGGTATAGCTATGACTTCACATATCTCGATATCTTCATCAGCCCTCCGTCTTGGGAGGTAGAGGAAGAGCCTTTGCCTTTACAACTTCATAATAGGACTTTTGAACTCTGGTCTTCTCATAAGCAGGAGGTGAACTCTTATCTTGAGTTTTCTCAAGAGACAGAGCAAAAATCTTGTCTTGAATGGCCTCATAAGGAGAAATATTGTCTTTCATGATCTGGGAAGGGGAGGGAGCAGCAGAAATCTTGTCTTGAATGACCTTGTAAGTAGAGGGAGTAGCAGAAATCTTGTCTTCAACCTTGTCATCAGGTCTTGCAACTTTAATGGCAAAAGAAAGACCTTCAGTTGCAAGTTGATTGACATCAACCACTGCAGGCATGAGTCTTGCAACTTTGGCAATGGCTTCATTCTCATCAGGAGTTCCACCCTCCAAAAAGGCCCCCACTACTTTCCCATCCTTAATCCAGTATGTTCCAAACTTAGGCTTTGATGATCCAGGATTGTTGTCTCCAAATAGAACAGTCTCCCCAACATTGTCGCCGTAAAATTGCCAAGATAAGTCAAACGAACAAGAATTTAAGTGTGGAAGGTAATCGTACTTGTCAACTAAATTTCCCTTTTTTGCAACATTGTCGCCATAAAATTGCCAAGGCAAGTCAAACGAACAAGAATTTAAGTGTGGAAGGTAATCGTACTTGTCAACTAAATTTCCCTTTTTTGCAACATTGTCGCCATAAAATTGCCAAGGCAAGTCACACGAACAAGAATGTAACACCTGCATAAAACATGACACGAATATATGATTGTGTACAATCTACTATGACAAAATATGAGGAAAAGTGACAGGAACATAGAGGCTACCATAAATATTTGGAAAGATAAAAAAAAAAGAAAAAAAGGAGTGATTTGTGAGATCCATATATTTATTACCTTGGCAACATGCTCAGCTGATTTGCGAGCATGATCAGCATGTTCAAATCTTCTAAACTCACCGTACAATTTCAAAGGGAACGTGGCAACATCACCAACAGCATATACATCAGAAACACTTGTTTTGAAAAAGGAATCTGTCTGCAACCAGCACAATATTAAGATTTATTTATCACAAAAAGGGATCATAGCGCAATTTGTTTATATGCTATTTCTGTATAATTATGATTTTATATATTAAACAAGTAATTAAGAATATTTAGAGACGCATCACAAATTCACTTACCTTAATTCCACCCTGTTCCTCTTCAAGCTGACCTTTGAATAAAGATATTTGAGGCTTTCCTCCAAGACTAACAACAACAATATCTGCTTCCAATACCCTCCCATCCTTTAGTTTAACTTCTTTTACCTCTCTTGCCGAGTTAGTTGAGAATCCGATAACATCAGTTTCTTTAATGATATTGATCCCCTTATTAGCATAATAGCCCTCATAGAATGCAGCTATATCACAAGTAAAAAGTTGTGACACTGCAACATTGGTTTAACAATATATTAGTTTTTGAAATCTCGCCAATACTTGAAACATATCATCAACCAAATACAAGAAATATTTATTGATTTCAACTTACTACACCAAGATTCAGAATAGACCATGGTAACATCAATGTTGTGGAGTCTCAAGGATGCAGTAATCTCCATAGCAACATATCCACCTCCAATAACAACAGCTTTTCCGTTCTTCTTTTCTTTCATTGCATCCAACAAATTGTTGGCATCATCCACATTCCATAAATAAAATATGTTTTTTGCATCATCTCCTTCTACACCGAAATCCGCCAATCTTATAGCCTAAAAAGCATTACAAATTTTGATTAGGTTCACTCAATAAATGAATGTAACTAACAAACAACCCCAATGTGACTTACAGTTGATCCGGTTGCAATAATTAAAGTCTCGTAATGAAATACTAGTTTTTCTGAACTCAAAAGTTTTCTACGAAGATTTGCTCTTAAAATTTCTGTACCAGGATACAACATTATACCTGCGGTGAGATCAAATAAAATAAATTAATTAAATGATGTTATTTTGAATGTGTGTGTGCATATATTCAAATAATAATATAAAATTGTTACCTTTCTTAGAATACCAATTTGAAGGTAAATTTTTTAACTCCCAATCTCCAACACTTACATGAGCATACGTCCTTGAAGTTGAAGGCACTACAATACCGCCAGCAGGCACTGCAATATCCAATACTAATACTTGTCACATTACGTTAAATAGGATTAAACATTTAAAATTCAACCCTAGCCAGAATTAACAACTAACACAAACAAACTTACAATTTGGATTAAGGCAATCTTTGCTTAGACAAGGACGATCATAAGGTATTATCTATGAAAATTTTATATATATCAGCAATAAGAAACGTTAGGTAGTTGTTCAGAGACATCAGATAAATAATTACGAAAAACTTAATACAGTTAAATATGATGAAACACAAAGACAATAATGAGTGTAAAAGAAGCAAACATTCTCCTCTTTGTATATGATCCCCAGCAACCCTTGCCTTAGTCCTAG
Organism: Vicia faba; assembly: GCA_948472305.1. Classification (NCBI taxonomy): domain Eukaryota; kingdom Viridiplantae; phylum Streptophyta; class Magnoliopsida; order Fabales; family Fabaceae; genus Vicia; species Vicia faba. The sequence continues at coordinate 5,383 of CATIWC010001263.1, forward strand.
TTTCTCTAACTCCATTGCAGCATAACCCTGCGAGTTTTAGTTTTAATGCTCAAATTAAAAACACAGCATATTCAAACACAAATTAAACAACAAATTTATTCAAACTCAAACCAACCGCTGCAACTCCTCCTCCCAGGATTATGTATTGGAAGCTATACCCCATTTTTATTCCAGTGCTATTTCTTAGGTTTGTGTTAGCTTTAGCTCACAATCTCCCCAATTTATATTATTTTCTTACCTTCAAATTTTAGATATTTCTTTCTTAATCAACGCTCTTTAGAGATTTGTTCAAAAAATATATGATTTTTAGAGATTTGTTCAAAAAATATATGATTTTTAGAGATTTGTAATCATTCTCTTTATGTTTATTAATTTTTTGTTTTTATAAAAAAGTTGATCGAATCAAAATAAAATAATTAAGTAAAGTATCACTAAAAATATTTTGAATATGATGATTCACTTTTTTTTTTTGGTTACAAAGAAGTTAGAATATCCCTAACGTATAGTACTATGCTCTGGTTCAAATTTTAACACATTAATTAAAATACTCCGATCGTTAGATCTGTGATTCTATTTATCTCCTATTTATATGTTGTTTTTATAGAAAACTTATGATAGAATAATAATTTAGTAAAATGTTGTTATTATATAAATAATTTTGTAATTTATTGCTAAAATTGATTATAAGTCAAAATATTAAAGTATTTTTAAAAATATTTTGTTTGAATATTTAGTGATATATGATTAAATATTATGATTGACCCTTTATTTTTTTCTTATTATTGCCGAGTTAGAATTACCGAATCATACTTAATTATAGTAAATTATAATCTTATAACTTATTCTATTAAAATATTCCGCCAAAATCTTTAATAAATAATAAATTAACTTAATAAAAAATTAAATATTAATATAAATAAAAATTAAATCATATCAGTCTAAATAATAATTCTATAACTTCTATCAAAACTTTCGCCAAAATTTTTAATAAATAATAAATTAAGATAATAAAGAGATAAATATTAATAAAAATAAAAATTAAATTAAATAAACATAAAAACAAATCAATATAATTAATTAATAAATAATAAATAAATTAAATAAAAAACCTCTCCTTTACACACGTTTACATAACTCCACTAACTATCAAATTTTTGTTATTAATAAATATAATTATCCAAAAAATAATAATTTCTACAATTCATATTTCTTCTTAACTGTTCCTATAATTTCTAATTAGTGAAAACCATTCTAAGTAACTCCTCAATTCCCCATTAACACATTAATTGTGCACTAACACATTTATGTCAATTAATTTTTTTTAAATCTTTTTGTTAATGAATGAATTAACATATTGTATATAATTATTTATTAATTAATTAAATTTTGAATCAAGTGAACCAAATCACAATATGTATGTCATCCAAATTACAATAGATATACAATCATCTTTATTATATGATTCTTTTTCTTTTTATTTATTATTCTTTCTTATTTACACATTTTTTTTATACATGATGAAATTGCATATATAGAATTAAGACAATTCAATGTATTATTCAATTGTCAAGACGTGTCAATAAATTTGTGGCATTTTGTGTTTAAAAATATTACCATATCACAATAATAGAGAAATTGCATATAAAATAAGTTAAAGTTCACTATATTACTCAATTGTTAATAAATTTTTTGTATTCAATATATTTTCAAGTTATGTTTATTTTAAGTTTTTTTTTTCTTTTACTTCTCCATATCAATTTTCTTTGTACAAAAGTCATCATTTTACAAAATATTGAATTGTAAAAAATAGAAGATTAGAAAATAAATATCATAATTTTTTTTTTATTATTCAATGTTATAATATCTTAACTTTAAATTTCATTGACGTTTGTTCATTTTTTATTATTTGTTTGTAAGTAAATTTTGAATTTCTTTTATTTTTATTATTTTTTTAATGATTTAATTATAATTTTGATTTTTCTATTTAATTTTTTTTTTGATTTTGATCCTTCTGCTTTAAAAATTATTATTTTAGTTTTTTTAAAATTTTGTATTTGAAATTAATCTTCTATTCAATTTGATGTTTATTTTCAATGATCTGACACAATTTTAGTTGAAGTGACATTGAATATTTTATCTAAATTATTTTTTTTATTTTTTTATATAATTATAACTATTTTATTATTTTTTTATGAAATAATGATAATGTCAAAAAAAATTAATTCCAATAAATTTCAAATTCAAAAATATTAATACATCAATACTTTGTATCAAGAACTAAACACTAACACTTCTAAATTATAATTAATTAAATTAACACAACTATTTGACAAAACAAAAATAATTCCGAGCATCTTTGAACTCATCATAAAACCTAAAACTATCAGTATTAGCTCCAACCCAACTAGAGGCACTGTCCTTGGATATTCCTCTCTGCTTCATTACTTCTCTAAGTTTTCTATTTCCCAGCAACTGCCATCTGCCGATGTATTAGAAAGTGCAAAGTAGGCTCCCGGTCTTCTGGTAGCATTCGGCTTGAAAAAGCTCATTTACCAATTTTGCCATTTTAATATTTTTGTGGAGTCTGCACGAAATAAGTAAATTCTGAGAGAATTAATTATAATTTAAAAGTGTTAGTGCAGTGGTTTGATTTTTGGTAACTAATGTTTCAGGATTCTAAATTCATTAGAATCAATTTTTTTGACATTTATAATTATAAAAATTTAAAAAGAATTAAAAAAATGACGTGGATAAAGTATTCAATGCTACCTCAACTAAAATTGTGTCACGTCACTAAAAATAAACACCAAATTGAATGAGTTAAATTCAAACACAAAACTTAAATCAACTGAACTTTGACCATGCATAACTTTCACATATTTCATCCATTTTTACCCAACCAAAGCTCATTTTGAAGAGAATCAAATTCAATACAACTTATCTTTTATCCTCAAGTTCAAGAAATGCACCATTTGAAAGATACAAGCTCATACATTATAAGTCATTTTCAGAAAGTTAACAAAAGACACTTTTTGCCAAGACCTTTTACATCAAGATAAAATCTTCAAATGTAAAATTGATCAAAAGAGGGATTGAATTAGACATCTTGAGCTTTTTAAAAAGTCCAAGATCATTATCATTGGATGACAATTGAGCAAGTTATGATTTGCCCAAGTTGGAAAAACTTGGGAAATTTTAAGAATTGTGCATTGAGAAAACTTGAACTTTTAGGTAAATGGCCTAACTTCTTGGACTTCAAACATCTTCCTAACCTTATGAGAGACCTCTAAAATCATTTCTACATTGCCTTGTCATTTCTACCTATTTTATCCATATTTATTTTGTTTTATTCAAATAATAAAAACTAAATAAAATTGCATAAAATAGTAAATATTGGTTATGGCAATATGGACTGATGATTTGAATTATTTTTGGGCTCAAAATTTTGTGCAAAGGAGGTCAGGTGCATTGCACCTCAGAATGGGCAAGAATTTGCATTTTTGTAATTTTTTTAATGTGTTTGATTTTGATTTGAAAGAGGGTCATTATGGATAGATTCTTACCATCTTTGCTAGCCTTCTTCTTCCTCTATAAATACAAGACCAATGCATGAGCAAAAGGAACGAAAATACATTGTCTTACCAAAGCTCCACAAAATTGCAAAAAAAAATCATAAAAGTTGTGAAATTCGAAATTGAGTTTTTTAGCCACCATCCATACATACCAACTGCTCAGTCGTATTCCTGAGATTTCTAGGAACTTATTCCACCCATTACCAAGGCTTTCAACATCTTAGATCCTCAGATCCACACATCACCGGTTGGTAAGATTTCTTGAAATCAAAATTGCATTTTCATGTCCTATTAACGCTTATATATATATATATATATATATATATATATATATATATATATATATATATATATATATATATATATAAAGCTTGTGCGGTGATATTGTTTAATAAATCCAATTGATTAAAATTTAAGCGGTTAGATAACCATCTAAAAACATGTTTCAAAGATCAATAATATAATTGATTTATAAATTTTTTTCATGTACATAATAAGATCTGCTATATATTAGTTATACAAAACAATTATAAAATGCAATATATAATGTTATTAATTATAAATTTACCATTAGAAAATACAATAAATTATCAAATACAACTCAATATTTAATGAGTTGAAAAAATATTAATATTACTTTAGGAAAAAATATTATATTGCAACCACCAATATTGTAATTAAAAAAATATTATATTTTTATGTAAACCAACAGTCATGTGTAATATCACCTTATAACAATTATACCAAATTTGTTTATTAAATACTAATTAAGGAAATAACTATAATGGAGAACTAAAATAAAGAGTAATTGAAATAATTTAAATACTTATTTTATAAAACCAACTCTAACTATTAACATTTCAAAAGTAGTTAAGGTACAAAATTAAAAACAGAATAAAAGTATTGTCAACGGATCCATATGATATCAAAATAGAATCCACTGTAGTAACAGTTTTCTTGAGAATATTGCTAATTACCAAGTTAATCGGGACGTTGATAATATTCGAAGGAAGAATGTAGACTCTAGAATTTCCTTAGAACCTTGTTCGGCAGGTGATAAACCATTAGTCCTTACCTTGTGAGTAGTACCTTTAACTTCATGCTCGTAACGTCGAACCTATGAACCCCCATGTTTATTATCTTGTGTGTGATTGTTGCATCATCATACATTCATGCACCCATGAGCATTATTTAAACCGTTTTTCGAGAAACTTAAGATTGACTTTTACAAATATCTCAGGTATTTTTTGACCATGGATTTTGGAAGAAGAAAGACTCAGAAGTACAATTTCAAGGATCCTAAGATAGAGGAACTGAGGACTTTGATTCCTGAGATTGAGAGTCCTACAGATTTCTGGAAAAAGTATGGAGCCCTTGTGCCTCTTATGAAGCCCAAGATGAATGAGGGTATTCTTTCTACATTGGTCCAGTTCTATGATCTATTATACCGGTGTTTTACTTTTCCTGATTATCAATTGTGATGCGGTGGGAGAACTGACTTGATTGTTTTACATTTTATTGCAAATGTTGCGGTTAGCAAGAGTCGCTACCGACTTTTCTTTTATCCAAAAGGAAAGGTGAAAAAGCACAGGAAAGACCTTTGAGATTGTTTCTTGAGTTTGAGGGGTAGATTATGAAAAGGGAAGGTATTAGCACCCTTTTCATCCATGGTTTTTCATGGGCTCTTAGTTATTTGCTAGATCACTTGCTTTTGTTTGAGTGTGCTTGTGGTGTGGATTTTGAAAGTATTTTGAAAACGTCTTTGTAATAGTTCTCGTCTCTATAAGAACGCATACAAAGTGTTTGTTTTGAAAATAGTTCAAAGGTGTGTTTGTGAAATGTATTTTTGAAAGTGATTTTGAAAAGGTGTCTTTGTAATGGTTCTCGTCTCTATAAGAAAGCGTACAAAGTGTTGTCTTTCAAAAATGTTTCAAAATGAAAGTGTTGGTGTATAAAATGTTTTTGTTGTGAGGAAGCGAGCAACTAAGAGCGAATCTACCTACTCGAAAGGTCTTAGGTGTTCTTTTCCTCCTCCTTTAGATGTTGCTAACTTACCATTGTTTTGGTAAGAAGCCCCATCGTTGGATGTGAAGGGACGGGAGTTGGGACGTTTGTATAGTCATAGAACACAACCTATGGGACATTTTAGCAGTGTTGTTTTAGGGACTAGATCGTTTACCGAAGGCAACATTGCAAGTCATCGAGGGACTACGATCTTATATCGAGGGTCTTTGCTAAAACGCCGTGTTCGAGGGACATGACTATTTTCTGATAGGAAACAAAGTGGGATTACCCTAAGGGTGCTAGTGTGCAGTGTGTTTGATTGCATGCATTTAGTCTTGATTAGGATGATCTATTTGTTGATTTTCATATCTTACCATACACACCCTAATTACTAGCATTTATATTTGAAAGCGATAAGTTACAAAAATGTAAATTCCTACGCTATTACAATGTTTAGGGGGATGAGGTATACAAATTTATAAATGGGGATTGCAAAGAATTTAAGTCCTAATTATCTATTACAACCACATTGAATGGATAAGCGTGTACCAAAAAATGTAAAGTGTTTGTTTTGTTTAAGAAAAGAAATAAGTTTGGTTCAAGAAAATGTTTTGATCTTTTTATGTTGAAAGAAATAAAATATAATATGTGAATATGAAATATTTTTGGTGTTTTTTTTATTGGTGGAAAATAAAAGTGATGGCAAAAAAATAATAATAAAAGGACAGAATCAGCGTGAATGCTAAAAGGAAGAGGTCAGAAGTTCTGACTCTGACTTGCTGCACAAACATAAACAAACATTAATAGAAATAGGGGAGGTCAGAAGTTCTGGATCTGCTGAGGACACAAAAGTTTTCAGAAGTTCTGATGCCACTGACATAACTCCATCTCCCTCTCCATGCTAGTCAAAACATCTGCAACTTAGTCAATTCCCAACAAGACAGAAGATATGCATATAACAGTTTACGGAAGGTTTCATAATGTTTCAGAAACAAGAGATATCAGAACTATAAATCAGAAGCAAGCATGAATTTGCTAAAACCTAATTCTGAGTTCTAATTTCTTTAAGAAGTTCAGAACTGATTTATTCCATACTTAGGCAGACAAATACGTGAAGCCTTAGAATATGTACTACATCAGAAACATGATGTCTACATTGTATTTTTGAACATGCAAATCTGGTAATGCTTAAGTGACGTGATAAGAGTCAGCAGAAGCTTACCTTGCAGCTGAAAAAGATTCTGTGAACTGGAGGTTGGTCCTGGACTCTGGTGATGTTCTGAGCAACTTCTTTACGTACTCAGCAGGATGGAAGTTTTCAACTTCTGGAACAGCCAAGGGGTGATGTTCTGACTTCTTTGAGGTGGAGGTGGATGAAGAGTGTATTGCAGTATGAATATAGAAGTTAGAATAGCTTCTAATATGTGAATCAGAAATTGTGGGGGTGGTTTTAGTCAAGGAACAATGGAGTTTTTATGCAAGAATCAAATTCTAAGGTTTTGTATTTTGGTACAGATTCTTGGATTCTTGGATTCTTGGAATTTTTACATGGGGTTCAAAGATTTTCTTTCTCAAAATTTTGACATCTTTTCAGTTGCCAATGGTTTCCAATTTATAGGAAAGGATCCTTGTAGCTTGGAGAGATCAAGGGTACAACTATCATATGCTAGGCGCTGACTTTTTCTTGAAGCAAGTTCAAATAGGTGTGGTAGTTGACAGTTTTTTAGCCATGCCTAAACTGGATTAGCAAGCAGGGATTAAGGAAAAGTAAGCCCAAAAGAAAAAAGCAACGCATGGGCCCTCACATACTTTTGTACAAAGGTTGCTTTTAAAGACAACAAAAGTACTTCTATGCCACACGTGAGGAGATCCTTTGGATAAAGACTCAAAAGTGGTTGTGAGCCTTAAATAAGCATTAAATGATGATGAGATTTATCAACCCAGAAATCTCACAATGTGATATTTTGCATCATTGCTTGGATCAAAAGTTCTGCTTCAACGTAGCATCCAATCTGTTGATCCTTTGTATCTTTTTGCTTCAGGATGCTCTGAAGGATCCCTTAGATTTTCCAGGAAGCTTGCAGTACACTTTGTACCTTCTTTGATTTACCCTTGCAAACTCTGACTGAAGCTTTGTGAAAACTTTCCCAGAAGTTATGACCAAACTCTGTCTTGAAAGTGTCCAGAATTTGCTGAGTGTTTCAGTTTCAAGGACGTATCTTTGAGGAGTTATAACTTGAAAACCCAACATTTCTAGGAGAAGTTCTGTTCTGCAATGTTTTAGATCTTGTTGAGATCTAAATCTGTAGTGTCAGAAGTTGATCCAGAATCAGCTTGCATCATGGTGAAAATCCGTCCAGAAGTTCTGAGTTTTGTCATGCTTCTTAGACACTTAGAAAAGTTCTGAAGTATTTAAAAATTTGACTTTTCCCAAAATAAATTGACTTTTGATTTTCTTGATGAAACAAACTTCATATTTCAACATGTCTTGATAAAATACGATTCTTGAAACTTGGTTTTGGTCCAAAGGTCAAAGTTTTACTTTTTAGTGTGCAAATGACCATTTGCCCTTGTAGGCGATTTTCTTTGAAAAAATGCAGCTCAAGCCTTGGAATTGGATGGAAGCAAACCTGAGGGTCCAGAGTGATTCCTTGAGAAATGAGAGGGTAAATTTTAGGGTACAACAGCTGCCCCTGTTCAACCTTTTTAAACCCGAAGAGTTAGATTGGCGAGTTTTGCCATTCGTGGCTCGAAGGTGGAAGATGATTGGACACTAGAGTGCCTAGAAATTTGCACTTTATGATGCGTGGTTGAGGGAATGGGATTAAATATGCCATTTGGAGTGGTGATAGAATCTTGTTGGGGATGGGCTTGTAGATGCCATCCAGAAGTGATTGCTGAATTGTAATTTGTAAGCTGAAAGAATGGGTATCAGAATGACGTCCGTGTCTGGAGCATATCTGAGTTGTATCCGGAAATTGAATCTGAATGAGTATCAGAATGGAATCCATGTCTGGAGCGTATTTGTACTGTATCTGAAGGTTGTCTTTGAATGAGTATCAGAATGGCATCTGTGTCTGGAGCGTATCTGAACTGTATCAAAAGTTGAGTGTGAATGAGTATCAGGATGGCCTCCGTATTTGGAGCGTATCTGAACCGTATTAAAAGTTGTCTTTGAATGAGTATCAGGATGGCATCCGTGTCTGGAGCGTATCTGAACTATATCAAAAGTTGTCTTTGAATGAGTATCAGGATGGCATCCGTGTCTGGAGCGTATTTGAACTGTATCAAAAGTTGAATCTGAATGAGTATCAAAATGGAATCCGTGTCTGGAGCGTATCTGAACTGTATCAAAAGTTTGAAATTGAATGAGTATCAGAATGGCATCCGTGTCTGGAGCGTATCTGAACTGTATCAAAAGGTTGAAATTGAATGAGTAGTTGTTAGTCTTATCCTGGAAAGGGTAAAATGTTAGCTAAAATGCAAAGTCATGTTGCATGAAACGTATGAGGCAATGTATTTACTTCATCAATGTTTATGATATATGGATGCAACGTATGCGTATGTGAGTTAATCTATTGCATTGTTGTTGGATTGAGGAAAATAAATCCCTGAATGCTGTTGAGGATATGTGAGTCTTCATGTCTTGAAGTTAAAGTATTGATGAATTTTTGTTGAGAGAAGTAAATTCTGTTGTAAAGGCAATGTCGTGTATTGCTTGTAAAATTTGTTGGGGAGTCCCGAGAAATTTGATGACTTTTGCTAGGGATTGATAACTGGGAGTTTTGTTCCGTTGGGGAATATTGAAAACTCTATGGGGAGTAATTATGGAATGACCTAGAGATATTTCCCTATCCTTTCAGCCTATCAGTAATTGTCTTTCTCATTTTGTTTATTTGTAAACAGTAATTATGTTCAAATGCATATGTTCAATCAATGAATCATTGGACGTTTTTGCAAACAAAACACAAGCGTAAAGAAAAATACAAATAGTTTTTGCACTTTCAAAGGGAATATCTTTGTATTGACTTTGAGTAAATATTTTTTTTTGTACAAGGGGACAAACATTCTAGTAAGAGAATGTTGTCGTAAAAAAAAGGAAAATTTTGATACAAATAAAAGATAGTTATGTGTATAAAAATCCTATGGGGTTTCCATTCTGCTATAGCCTTTGTATCTTCGAGCATCTTATCTATTTGTTGTCTCGTCCAAAGATGATTGAATTGATCGGAACCTCTGAGTTTGTTAGTGGAAGTTGGAGATTATTTGTAAAGTGATCCAACGGGACGTAGTCATACGCTTTAATTCCCTAACTTTTTCCTGGACCGCCCTTTCGGGTTTTCAGTCCACCGGGAAACCTTTTTTTTGCCCAAGTCTCCCTTTTGGGTTTTCAACTTGCTGGGTGTACACATTTTTTTATTTTATCCCTAACTTTTGCCCGAACCTTTTGGTTCGCCGGGATGCCCTTGTTTTTCCTAGGTATGTCAACCTAGCGGGTCTCTTATGCGTAGTATCTTTTGACTATGTCCACGTTCGCAGGGTGTGGCAGGTCGTCGCCATCCATGGTGGTCAAGATCATTACCCCACCGGAGAAAATGTTTTTGATTACAAATGGTCCTTCATAGGTAGGAGTCCATTTTCCCCTGGGATCACTTTGCGGTAGTATGATACGCTTGATTACTAGATCCCCAACTTGATATACTTGGCGTCTGACTTTCTTGTTGAAAGCATTGATCATCCGTTTTTGATACATTTGACCATGGCAAACAACAGTAAGTCTTTTCTCATCAATCAAGTTTAGTTGATCAAGTCGAGTCTGGATCCAATCGTCTTAGTTCAACCCTGCATCCTTCATAATCCTCAGAGAGGGGATCGGAACCTCGATAGGTAAGACAACTTCCATGCCGTATACCAAAGAATAGGGTGTTGCCCCGGTTGATGTGTGAGCCGTGGTACGATACCCGTGGAGAGCGAATGGTAACATCTCATGCCAGTCTTTGTATGTGATTGTCATTTTCTGTATGATATTTTTAATGTTTTTATTTGCAGCTTCGACATCACCATTCATCTTTGGCCGATAGGGAGAAGAATTGTGATGCTGAATCTTGAATTGTTCGCACAATGCGGTGATAATAGTGTTGTTGAGATTTGTACCATTGTCCGTGATGATCCTTTTCGGGATACCGTATCGGCAAATGAGGTTTTGCTTGATGAAACAGGAACAACATTCTTGGTAACGGAGGCGAATGAGGCTGCTTCTACCCACTTTGTAAAATAGTCAATGGCCACTAGGATGAAGCGATGTCCATTGGAGGTTGTCTGCTTGACTTCCCCAATCATATCAATTCCCCACATAGCAAAAGTCCAAGGAGCCGTCAAGACATTCAGAGGAACCGGGGGTACATGCACTTTGTCGGCATAAATTTGACATTTGCGGCATGTTCGAGAGTGTTGATAACAATCTGCTTCCATGGTAGACCAGTAATAGCCTGTCCGTAGGATCTTGTTCGCCATCGTATGCCCACTGGAATGGGTGCCAAAAGTACCTTCATGCAATTCAGCCACGATCCTTTCTGCTTCAACCTTATCCACGCACAGAAGTAACACAGAGTCATGATTGCGTTTGTACAGGATGTCGTTACTAAGGAAGAACTTAGCAGAGAATCTCCTTAAGAACTTTTTATCATTAATTGAAGCTCCTTATGGATATTCTTGAGCCTCGAGATACCTCTTGACTTCATGAAACCAAGGTTGGTCTACTACTTCTTCAGTATTAATCTCGTGACAGTGTGCTGGTTCATCCATTCATCTGATGGTGATCTGGGGAGCCTCGTTATCCCAATTAAGTTTAAACATAGATGACATTGTGGATAGAGCGTCTGCTAGTTGATTTTCTTCTCGCGGGAAATGCTCGAAGGTAATCTTCTTAAAGTGTGGTAGCAATGTCAAAACATGTTCTTTGTAAGGGATAAGGTTAGGGTGTTTGGTGTCTCATTCCCCTTTGATATGACTGATGACCAAGGGTGAGTCTCCGAATACATCCAATGATTTGATCCCCAAGTCTATGTCTGCGCTGAGACCAAAGATGCACGCTTCGTATTCCGCCATGTTGTTCATACAATTGAAGCAAAGTCTGGAGGTAAAGGGAGTATGACACCCTTATGGAGATATGAGTACAACACCAATACCATTACCAATTGCATTGGAGGCTCCATTAAAGAACAGGGTCCATCGGGATCCTTGTTCAAGTCCGTCATATGGCCTGAATTCTTCACAGTTGTCTAATGTCATGATGTCTTCATCCGGGAATTCAAACTTCATGGACTGATAGTTTTCTACAGCTTGGTGAGCAAGGTGATCAGCTAGCACACCTCCCTTTATAGCTTTCTGGGTAGTATACTGTATGTTGTACTCTGTCAGGATCATCTTCCATCTAGCTATTCTCCCAGAAAGAGCATGCTTCTCGAAGATGTATTTTATCGGATCCATTTTAGATATCAATAAGGTAGTATGAGTCAGCATATACTGTCTTAGCCGGCGAGTAGCTCATGCCAGAGCACAACAAGTTTTCTCGAGTAGTGAATATCGGGTTTCACAATCGGTAAACTTTTTTCTCGGGTAGTAAATAGCATGCTCTTTTCGGCCAGACTTGTCATGCTGCCCCAATACACACCCCATTGAGTTTTCTAAAACAGTCAGATACATGATCAACGATATTCCCTCTACTGGTGGCATCAATACAGGAGGCTCTTGTAAGTATTCTTTGATTTTGTCAAAAGCAACTTGGCACTCATCATTCCATTTGACTACTTGATCTTTCTTCAAGAGCTTGAAGATTGGCTCACAAGTAGCTGTCAAGTGAGAAATGAATCTGGAAATATAGTTCAAACGTCCCAAGAATCCTCTGACTTCCTTCTCAGTACAGGGAGCAGGCATCTCTTGTATTTCTTTAACTTTGGCAGGATCGACCTCAATACCTTTGTTACTGACGACAAAGCCTAGGAGTTTACCAGACCGTACCCCAAATGTACACTTGTTTGGATTCAACCTCAACTTGTACTTCTTCAGTCTCTCAAACAGTTTTTGTAAGTGTTCAAGATGCTCTTCTTCTGTTTGCGATCTGGCTATCATATCGTCTACGTAGACCTCTATTTCATGATGTATCATGTCATGAAATAACGCTACCATGGCGCACTGATAGGTTGCCCCAGTATTCTTCAGTCTCAATGGCATCACCTTGTAGCAGAATGTGCCCCACTGTGTGACAAATGTTGTTTTCTCCATGTCCTCAGGTGCCATTTTGATTTGGTTGTAACCCGAGAATCCGTCAATGAAGGAAAACACTTTGTGTTGTGCCGTATTATCAACTAGGATATCAATGTGGGGGAGTGGAAAATCATCTTTAGGGCTCTCCCTATTCAAATCTCTGTAGTCCACACACATTCGTACTTTTCCGTCTTTCTTGGGCATGGGAACAATGTTGGCAACCCATTGAGGGTAGGAAGTGACAGCCAAGAATTCAACATTGAATTGTTTCATGACCTCTGCTTTAATCTTTTCTGATATATCAGGCCTCATGCGGCGAACCTTTTGCTTTACTGGCAGACAATCCTCTCTTGCAGGCAGACGATACACCATGATGTCTATATCAAGTCCTGGCATGTCTTCATATGACCAGGCGAAGACTTCAACATAGTCATGTAACAACTGAATCAAATTCTCCTTGACACTAGGTTCCAGATTGGCACCCACCTTCACCTCTTTTTTATCTTCTTCAGTACCCAGGTTGATTGTATCCAGGGGTTCCTCGTGAGGCTGAATGGTTATTTCTTCTTGTTGTAGCAGTCTGGCAAGTTCCCCTAGTACTTCACAATCTTCCTCACCTTCATCTTCGGCTTGGTAGATTAGATTCTCAGAGTCACAAAAGGCCATAGCAGTACCGTTACCCATGGGATCCAGAATGGATGAATACCTGCATTGTGAGTGTGGGTGTGTGTAAGGGTATAGCTATCTTTTAAAAGAAAATAAAATGTAAAATAAAAACAATGAGCACAAAAGTTTGTATGCGAAAAATGTCCATGATTCATTGATGTCATATGAAGATGAAATAATAACCCTTACAAATGGACCATTGTGCCTCGGGAAAGACACAAGGCTTTAAGAGTGCGAATTGTTTTTGAATATTACAGATCCAAAATGTAAAGATAAATTACTATGGGATAAAGGTTATTGGGACAAAGTATCTAGCCTCCCAATTGCCGAGCCCTCTATTGACAGTCGGAAAGATCCAATCCTCTAGGTTGCAATCATATTCACCATCTTCTACTGTGTTGACCTCACGGTTGCTGATCTTCAAGGGTGGCCCTCCAGCACGGGCTCGACGTACAGCCTTTTGAGCACTTGAAGTGAAACCTAGGCCAAACTTGTCAGACTTATACGGTATATCCGGAAGTTGGCCCCAGATGGTGCATTCGCCTTCCTCTACTACTGCTTTGGCTTCCTTTAGTGATGACATTCGGAATGGAGGTCTTATAATCTTGGGAATTTGGGACACAGTCTTGGTCACTGCCACTTCTTGGGGTACCTCTTTGAAGTGTTGAAATGGAGTTTCAATGAATTCGCCGTCCAATTCCACATATCTGAAGGAATTGAGATGGCTGATCATGTATTCTTCCTCTCCATGGACAGTGATAATTTTCCCTTGAACCAGATACTTCAGCATCTGGTGCAATGTAGAGGTAACAACGCCAGCATTGTGGATCCATGGCCGTCCTAGCAAGCACGAATACGAAGGGCGGATGTCCATTACATAAAAGGTTGAATTAAAATTTTGTGTTCTAACCTTTATGGGGATATCCACTTCCCCGTGTACCATCCTCTTCGAGCCATCAAATGCTCTTACTAATATGTTGCTTGGATTTAACGTCAGTCCCTCGCAGTCAAGTCTATCCAAAGCTTTTTTCGGTAATACGTTCAAAGATGAGCCAGTGTCCACCAAGACATGGGCTAGAGTTATACCCCTATATTCCACAGAGACATGTAATGCCTCATTGTGCTTTCTTCCCCTCGGTGTCATATCAGCATCCGAGAAGCCTAGGTTGTTATCCGTTGTCAAGCTGGCCATGCAGTCTTGGAATTGATCAGCAGACATCTCTTGAGGCACATGGGCTGTTTTTAGGAACTTCACCAAGGCTTTCGCGTGTGTCTCAGAACATAGTAGTAATGCCAGTATGAAGATTTTGGAGGGAGTTTGCCCCAATTGTTCAACTACATCATAGTCGCTCCTCTTTATAATTTTTAGGATCTCCTCTATTTCTTTCTTGGAAGTTTCGGGGATAGTCAATGGATGGGCCTTCGTCCGGACAGGCTCGACCAAAATACTTTTTCCTCGAGTTTCAGCAGTAGGAGTGCTGGTAAGAATGATAACAGGAATTGTGACGGCTTCGTCAATAGGAGCATTTGCAGAGATGATTATGGGTACAGAGGTAACCTTTGGAGCAGCCACAGGGATGATCACGGGTCCAGAAACTACTTTTGGGTGAGCAATTTCTGGAGAAAAGATCCTACCGCTTCGGGTAATTTTACTAGTTCCGACAATATTACTGATGTCAGAATCTTCTTCTTCGGAGTTTATCTCTTCGGCGGTCGGCCAGTCTTGTTTGATGCCATGGTAGTAAATGTTCCCTCCGTAATTCCACGACACAGTTTTGTCTGATTCATATGGGACTGACCCAGGCATTATGATTATTAGAGGAGTTGCTTTCAGAACCGATGTAATTCTAACAGGTCTTTTGGTGGATTCCTTGGAAGAATTGGCGGAAATGGTAACGATTGAGACATCTTCAACAGGAATAGGTGAAACAGGAGTATTTTCAAACAAAATCTCTTTGTTATCTATCAGGTGCTAAATGCCTTCTTTCAACAAAGGGCAATCAGTTGGTAAGGACAAGCAGAGATGACAAACTTTATTACAGCCCAAGAACACACCGGCTTTCAACAAGTTTATCTTAATGGTTGGAAGTGGAGTCATGAGTTCATCAACTGTGGTAACAAACAAATCTTCTTCAATAGCATTGGTACTGTGACCATGTCTGGGCATAGGAGCATAAATGACATTTGGCTTCTCGGGCGCATCAAACTCAATTTCTTTTGCTTCAATGAGGTCTTGTATTTTTTTCTTCAAGGCCCAAAAGTTATTCGTATCGTGACCAGGACTTTCAGAGTGATATGCGCAACGGGCATTGGGGTGATAATGAGGGGATATTGTATTGGGGTTTTTCGGAGCTTCTTTGAAGGTTGCCAAGTTGGATCTCAGAAGATGCAGTAATACTTGAGACAGAGTCATGTTAATTCTGGTGAATTGCCTAACTGGCATTTCCACCCTTAGTTGACTACTTCTTTGTTGCTAAGACGTAGGCTTTGGAATCATAACAGCCCCCACCATTGGTCGGCGTTCGGCCCTCTCTTGGTTTCTTTTCGGATATATAACAGCTACCTCTTTCTTCCCGATGAAAGGCTTCCTTATAGCTACAGAAGAAGATGAATATTTCTGAATCTTTCCACTTTTTATGCCAGCTTCCACCCTCTCTCCAGTCAGTATTAGCTCAATAAAGCCTGCAGATGAACTTCCGATTAAATGGTTGAAAAAGGGACCAGACAAAGTGCCTAGGAACATGTCCACCAATTCCCTTTCAGACAGAGGGGGTTGAACTCTTCCATCCAAATCTCTCCATTTTTGTGCGTAATCCTTGAAACCTTCATTGGAAGCCATGGCCATACTCTGGAGTTGAGTACGGGTAGGTGACAAATCGACATTGTATTGATATTGCTTGTAGAAAGTTGCGGTAAGATCTTCCCAATTATGGACGTTGGCTCTTTCTAGTTGGTAAAACCAGTCGAGTTGTGTTCCAGACAGACTGTCCTGGAAAAAGTGCACCCATAAGTCTTTATTAGCGATATGGGGTTGGATTTTTCTCACATATGACCGGAGATGCATCTTAGGGCATGACACTCCATCATATTTGGAAAATGTAGGCGCTTTAAATTTCAGAGGGATCACAATCCCCAACACTAGTCCCAATTCCTCAAAGTTTAAGCCTGGCACCTTTTGTATTTCCATCGCACTCAACCGTTCTTCTAGATGTCTGTACTTATCATCAGCTGGAGGATACCGTTCCTCAGAGTAGTATTCATCTTCTTCCTCCCCTTCAGATTCTGACGGGACCGCTGTTTCCTTGCCTTTCCCTTCTCCTTCACCAGATGTTGTTGCAAAATTCAAAGTCCTTCTCGCGTGCCCCTGAAATCTTCTCCTCGTGTTTAAGACTCCAGTTTCCTTCTTTGTTTTCTTTTTTCTCTCTTCAGCTAACAGAGTCTTCAATTCTTCTTGCCCCTTGGCTAGGGTCATGAGCAACTGTTGAAACTGCATGTTCTGAGCTTGGAGATCATTCACTGTTTATTCGAGATCCATCTTACTGAAATAAACAGTAAAAAGATGAGGAGACTTGTTGCAAAAGACCTATTTATGCTATGATGAATGGTATATGCGTATGCAATGTTTTCAAGGATTTCAAAGATTCAAGTTTGTTTTAGATAAAAAGAAACACATGTTATATTAATAAGATGAAGTTTGAGTACATCCATGCCCCTTGTACAAAATAATACAAAACTTTAAGATAAAAAAGTAGTGTGGATCCTCTTTGGTGCAATGTAGGCATTTAGAGTCCGCTCCTCATAAAGTATCCTAGTGAGTTCCAAAACCTTCTTCTCGCTTGCGTAGAATTGGGCTTCAAAAGTATCTCGCTCTCCTTTGAGTTGTATCCAATCCATTTGTAGGTCTTCAAGAGATGTGGGTATGTCAGGATGTAGGATAGTGTATGGAACATCTCCCTCCTTGACAGGCTCAGTGATTACCGGGAGAATGGAGGGGTAAGGCATCATAAGACTCTGAGCACGAGTTCGTACCCATTTGAGTTAAGGCTCAAGAGGGATGTAATTCTTGTGCCCCAAAGTCTTGCTATCCACCTTGTTTAACATCCTCCAAGCTCAGATAAATCTCTGGCGAAGACCTTGATCGTCGTTGTCGTAGTCGAATACCAAACCTTGAATCAGCATCTCGTGCGGGCCATCCCTTCCGGTGTAACCAAATTGTCTTAAGGCTAAGCATGGGTTGTAGGTGATGCCTCCCCTAATACCAAGTAAAGGGACATTAAGGAATTCTCCACAATGGTTGACGATGATAACATTCTCTTTGGATCGAGAGCACCAATGAATGTCTGAATGTTTGAGCGTCATCAACCTTTATGACCACTGTGATCGGTGGATCTGGAACTGACTGTTTAACGCTGGTTCGCGAAATGTCGCGGAAGCAAGAGTCGCCACCGTCTTTTATTTTCTCCAATATGGAAAGGACAAAAGCACAGAAAAATTCCTTATTGAGATTAGCTCTTGGTTCGGGAGGTAGATTTATAGAAAGGGAAGGTGTTAGCACCCTTTCTATCCATGGTTATCCATGGGCTCTTAGATACTTGCTCATTTGTGTTTTCAAAAGTGTTTGTTTGCTTTTCAAAGTGAGTGGGTTTGAAAAAGTTTCTTTGAAAGTTTCAGATCGACTCTTGTATCAGTCCTCAAGAGTGTTTGAAAAGTTGTTTTGAAAGCTTTTTGCAAAGTGTCGGTGTGAAAAAGAAGTTTTGATTTGTTTAGAGCAAGTATCTACGAGTCATCTACCTACCCTAAGGAATTAGTCTGTGTAAACGTCCTTAAGGTAATGCCATCCCACCATTGAGAGGTAGGTAGCACCACCGTTGGAGGTGTTCGGGTCAATTCGAGTTCGTAGGGACAGTGTGGTCACCAGAGCAATAGTAGGACACCTTAGAAGCTACCCCCATGCCATGTTCATGGACATGAGGACTTACTAAAACGTCCTATACTCGACGACCACGTTTCGAGGGGCAAGGCAACAGTGAGGCGTACCCTAGGAGTGGTGTGTGAATTGTGTGTCATTTTCAGTTATTATTTGTCTTGATCATGCATTTGGGTGAGCTACGCTTTGATTTTTATTTGGGCATACATTCTTTCATGTGATTAACAGTTTAAAGGTGCGGAATTTAAAGTGCGGAAAGTAAAAGTCCTACGCTATTACAAGGCGCGGGTCTACATCGCCAAATTAAACCAAGACCCGATTTGAATAAATAAAATGCGGAAAATAAATGTCCTAATTATCTATTACAAGGCTTTGGGGCAATTACATAAATTTAAAACGAAAAAAAAATAAAGACAAACGCGCGAAAGGAAAATGGAATCGAAAATGCGAGGGCGTTGGACCCTTTAAAGAAATTAAATTAGGATTGAAAGTAAATTAATGATTAAATGAGAAAAGAAGTTATTATTTTTATGTTTTGGTATTTTATGGAAATAAAGAAAATGGATTAAAATTAAAAATTAAATAAAACCCTAATTCTAGTTTGTTTTTTAATTATAAAAAAAAATGTTTAAGTTTTGACCTAATTTACATTAATTACTTAAATGTCATATTTATTTACAAAAATAATTAATGGTTAATAATAATTATAATAAGAAAAGAATATTTATTAAAAAAGAGGATCAAAATGTACTAAAAACCTATTTTTATATTTTTTAGTTATTAAGAAGTAAATAAAAATTAAAACCCTAAATTAAAACTAAAATGATCATTAAAATTGTTTACAAAATAATTAGTGAATTAAATATTAAATGAGGCATATTTTTTATTTTTATAATTTTCTGATTTTTTTGTATTTTTGTATTATTAAAATTAATTTAAGGAATTAAAAGAAAATAATTAAAACAAATAAAAAAAAAATAGAAAAAGAATAAGGGAAAGAAATACAAACAAGAGGGGTTGTTGACCCAATTGTGGAGGTTTGTAGAAAGCAGTTTGGCCCATTTGATTGAGGACTTTTTGACTTTTCAGTGATTGTGTATGGAGCAGTTGACTGGTGCCCATGGTGATCTGCAAATCTTGACCTTTGGATTGGTCTCTGAAGACATGTGGCAGGCACAAGCGTTGAGGAGTTTGGTGGACCACTGGGCGTGTTGGGTACCTGAACATGTTATGAGAAAAAACATAGGGAAATATGGGGGACCTGGGAATCGAACCCAGGTCCCATTGCTTGCAAGACAACGCATCAACCACCCAGCCAAACGCGTTTGTTTTTATGTATAATGGACAATAAGCATTATATGTGAAAAGGCAAGATTATGCTGGATTAAAAATAAAATGCGCCAAGGTTTGAATTAACCAACCACAAGCCAACAACTCATCTTCTTCTCCACTTCTTCGCTTTTGCCTGAAAAATATAGAATGGATAGCGGGGGTTTTAAACCCCCACTAAGTGCAGAACATAAAAATAGCGATTAGGTCATACGTAAATATAAAAAAGGCGCGATGGGGGGAATTGCTTCGTTGGAACGTCACGAGTGCATTGGTCTAGGTCTCATGGCCTAATTTTTCCTCATGAAGAAGTCCCTAATTTCAAGCTCCTGAAACCCTAGAAAATTTCCATGGCAACTTTCTATACAGGCAAGATTAGTTCAATTAAAAGACACCAAAAGCTTCAGTATGATCATGTTAGTGTAAAACAATAATGAAAATGCATTGATATGGCATGTAAATTCAAATACGATTCAGAAAAATCTCATGAACAGGGCGACTGTGTTCTACCAGTTCTTGAGGTTAGGGGATGTGATTTTGATTGGGAAAGCTTCTTGGTAGTCTTGGCAAACTTATGGAATAGTTTTTAGGCCTTGCAACACACTGAAACTATGAAAACAGATTTGAGATTTTTATGAAAAAATACAAGTTTTGTTCTTTGAGTTTGGGCACAGCTTCTTGTTCTTTTGATTATGGTTGTCTTTGTATATGTATGAGGAATGATTTAGGTTAACAAAACAAGTCAAAAATCCATGTTTTAATGCTTTTCAAATTTGTGATTTTCCATAATCTTTTTCAATCTTTTTTCCATCAAAACATTGCCAATCATGGGAGATTCTTGCCTTTTTGAGTATGCACGAAATATTGAGGCCTTAATGAGAGAATATGCTGCACAAAAGGATTTGGAAAATAGGTTTTAGCATTTTTCTTATATTTAATTTTAATTAAATGAATTAATAGGATAATAAACTCAATTAATTAATTAAAAGTAAGAAAATAACTCCCCTTTGGGTCAATGGGTCGTGCATAGATTTTGGGTGATGATTCTTGGAAGAAATTGTGGCCCAATAGCAATTTTAAGGCATTTGAAGCAAAGTTGACTTTTCAAAATTCCCAAAAATTTGCCAACTTCCACAAGGCATATCTTGCTCAATTTTTAAGCTTTGATCATGTTCTTGGACACTTTGGAAAGGTCTTGAAGTCCTCTAACCAATGCCTTTGGTCCCATGTCATTTTAATTTACCAATCTCAAGTTATGGTCTTTGACTTAAAGTGCCTTTTTGTTGACTTTTGAAAATGACCTATAATGTTGAGATTGATAACTTTTTGTGAGAGCATTTCTTGGACTTGAAGTGTGAAGATGAGTTGTAGGAAATGTCATTCTCTTCAAAATGAGCTTTGGATGGAATTTTTCTGATAAACCATGTGGAAGTTATGCCTTGGTCAATTTGCAGTTGACTTTTTCAACTGTCCAAAAATAGAAACTTTTGCACCTTGAGACTTTTTGAGCCATGCCTTGAGAATCATGATCAAGAATTGATCAAATGATGTTTGTGGCTTCAAAATAAGATGTTGACCAAAAATTTTGATTTTTGACTGTCAAATGACCATTTTGCCCCTGCAGTTGACTGTTGAGCAATTAGGGTTTTTTGACTGTGCAATTTTGTGCTGTAAGTCTTGAAACTTGGCATAAGGATGCTTGACAATGTTTATAGGAATGTGGGACCTGTTTGGAACGTTGGAAACTTCAACTTCTTTGCCAGAACCAAAACCCTAATTTTTGACTGTTAGGAGGCCATTGGACTTTGCAACCTTTGGGAGATTTTGAAGCATGCTCTTTGCAAATCTTGAAGAATATGGGAGGGCAAATTTTGGGGTACAACAGTTGCCCCTGTTCAATCTTCTTAGACCTGAGGTTGTAGATTGGCTGACGTGCCTTTCGTAATCCAATGGTGGAAGATGATTGAACACTAGAGTGCCTAGAAATTTGCGCTCACATAGTAGTGTGGTGGCGGGAATGGGCTTACAGATGCCATTTGGAGGTTAGTGGATAGGAGGATGGGCTTACAGATGCCATGTTGAGAGATAATGGATAGGTGAATGGGCTTATAGATGCCATCTGGGTGTCTATCGCGTAAGAGATTCCTTAGCGAGAACTTGCGTACCTGAAAAAAGAAAGATAATTACCTGGCCTGTTATAGGAGTTGATCTTCAAACTTTTTATGTAGATACGCTCTGGCTGGATACAGGAATCGAATCTTTGAACGTTCAGACGTGCCCTGGCGAGATACAGGAATCGAGTCTGGAGCTTCAAAAGGTGATGAATGAATCAGGGATGGTTACTACCTCAACGGGACGGTGAGAGAACCTGGGGCGATTACTACCTCAACAGTAACGATGAGAGAATCTGGGGCGATTACTACCTCAACAGTAACGATGAGAGAATCTGGGGCGATTAATACCTCAACAGTAACGATGAGAGAACCTTGGGCGATTACTACCTCAACAGTAACGATGAGAGAATCTGGGACGTCTTCTACTGAGTCTTTATCAGGAAAATCTTTAGGAATCGATTTAACTGTACCAGGGAAGGCCTTTGACTGGATCGGCATCAGAAAAATCTTTAGGATTCGATTTAACTGAACCAGGCAAGGTCTTGGAATCTTCAACTGGAATAAGAATCAGGGAGATCTTAGGGTCAATCTGACTGAACCAGAGAAGGCCTTTGACTGGATAAGAATCAGAAAAATCTTTAGGAGTCGATTTAACTGAACCGGGCAAGGTCTTGGAACCTTCAACTGGAATAAGAATCAGGGAGATCTTAGCGTCGATCTGACTGAACCAGAGAAGGCCTTTGACTGGATAAGAATCATAAAAATCTTTAGGAGTCGATTTAACTGAACCAGGCAAGGTCTTGGAATCTTTAACTGGATAAGAATCAGGGAGATCTTAGGGTCGATCTGACTGAACCAGAGAAGGCCTTTGACTGGATAAGAATCAGAAAAATATTTAGGAGTCGATTTAACTGAACCAGGCAAGGTCTTGGAATATTCAACTGGATAAGAATCAGGGAGATCTTAGGGTCGATCTGACTGAACCAGAGAAGGTCTTGAACATAGCTGAGAACTTAACTGGATCTTTCCTGAAAGGTAAAGGTCAGTCATATGCAATGCATGATATGGATCAAGCAATGATGTTCTCAACATAAATGAGATTGTATGTTCATGATGCGTATATGTATGCTATAATGTATGGAAATGCGATGTTTATGAATGTATGTTTTTGTCTAGGAAAGTAAATCCTTGACGGGTGCCGGGAAGTCACATCCTGGGCTGATGTTGGAGAATGGTGCTTTGTTGTTTCCGCTGGGGATGATAGTTGCAAGAATACCAGTAGGAGAAGATAACTCTGTTGGGGAATAAACTTGGCGAATGGATTACTCTGCGGGGAGAGAATTATTCTAGCGATCTTGCTGGGGAACAAAACTCTGTGGGGAGAGAGGTACTTTGCTGGGATATTGATGGTAACTCCGTTGGGGATACCGTTGATGTTGGAAGTGTTAATAGACTTTGCTGGGGATAAGAAGACTTCGCCGAGGACGATCTTTCCGTGGCTTTTGGCTGAGGATAACCCAGTTATATCCTGGTGGGGAAATAACCTTTGAATAAAGCCGGGGGACGCGTTCGTGCTCTGCGGGTGGTAAGCTTCCAGAATCTACTGGGGATAAGCTTCCTGCTGGGAAGATGGATTCAAACTTTCCTGGGGAAGTCTTGAACCATGCTGGACTCTCCTGGGGAAATTTTGAGATGTACTGGAAGTGACTCCACTGAATGTCTGGTATACCGCCGGGGAACAGTCTTAGACCAAGACTACCGGGGATGCTTGTTAAGAATGTTCGTATATTGTGCTGGGGAATGTTGAGATCTGTGGGAGATACCCAACTTACTTAAGGATGATAATATAACTTTGCTTGGGGAGAGTGCATTGACTTGCTGACTCACTCTCTGGGGAATTAAGATATACTGGTTATGTTCTTCAGCCGAACTTACCTTGGTACCTTGATGGACAGAACAATTAGATTGCTTAGACAACTCATTATTGCCCCTGTTTCTAATGTTACCTGTAATTAATCCTTTGTTTCGTATGCAAATATTTATGAGTTAGCAATTATTGTCAAATGCATATATCACAAATTGAACCTTGGACGTTCTTCGCAAAACAAAACAGAAAAAAGAAAAACAATTGGCAATTTTAACTGAAAAGTGATTTTTGTATTGATTTTTGAATTTGCCCGTAAATAGGCGTTTTATGTACAAGAGGCTGACGTCCTAGTAAGAGAACGCCGCCGAATAAAAGAGTTTATACAATTTGTACAAAAGGGAAAACAAAACAGCTATGTGAAAAGAATAATCCTACTGGGTTCCAACTCTGCTATCGCCTTTATATCTTCGAGCGTCTCATCACTTGATGACCTAGCTGAAGATGAAGCTGATTGGTTGATGCCGTCTGAACTTGATGTTGATACCGGATTCTGGATGTGAAGTGATCCAATGAGACATAGTATTACGCTTTATCCCTAACTTTTGCCTGGACCGCTCTTTCGGGTTTTCAGTCCACCGGGATACCCATTTTTGCCAAAGCCGCCTTTTCAGGTTTTCGACTTGCCGGGTGTACAGATTTTTTATTTCATCCCTTCATTTTGCCCGAACCCTTTTGGTTCGCCGGGAAGCCCTAATTTTTGCCTAGGTATGTCAACCTAGCAGGTCTTTTTTTTACGCGTAGTATCTTTTTACTATGTCTGCATTGGCGGGATGAGGAAGGTCGTTACCATCCATGTTGGTTAGAATCATGGCTCCTCCTGAGAACACATGTTTAACCACAAATGGCCCTTCGTACGTAGGGGTCCATTTTCCCCTTGGATCACTCTGAGGAAGGATGATACGTTTGATTACCAGATCCCCAACTTGATACTCTTGTGGTCTGACCTTTTTGTTAAATGCTCTGATCATCCGTTTTTGATACGTCTGACCATGACAAATAGCAGCAAGTCTCTTTTCGTCAATTAGGTTTAATTGATCAAGTCGTGTCTGGATCCAATCATCTTCGCTCAGATCTGCATCCTTCATTATCCGGAGAGAGGGTATATGCACTTCGATCGGTAAGACTGCCTCCATACCGTAGACCAAGGAGAAAGGAGTTGCCCCGGTTGACGTCCTTGCTGAGGTACGGTACCCATGTAGAGAAAACGGTAACATCTCGTGCCAATCTTTATAGGTCACTGTCATCTTCTGCACAATTTTCTTGATATTCTTATTCGTTGCTTCTACAACCCCATTCATCTTCGGTCTGTAAGGAGAAGAGTTGTGGTGCTGTACCTTGATGCTCGCAGAGCTCAGTGATCATCTTGTTATTGAGATTGGTACCGTTGTCCGTAATGATCCTCTCTGGGACGCCGTATCGACAGATCAGGTTATGCCGAATGAACCGTGCCACAACATTCTTGGTTACAGTGGCGTAGGAAGCTGCTTCAACCCACTTCGTGAAGTAATCGATTGCTACTAGGATGAAGCGATGCCCATTGGATGCCGTGGGTTTAATCTCGCCGATCATATCTATGCCCCACATTGCAAAAGGCCAAGGTGCAGTCAGGACATTCAGAGGGACTGGAGGAACATGCACCTTGTCTGCATATATCTGGCATTTATGGCATGTCCGAGAGTGTTGGTAACAGTCGGCTTCCATTGTGGACCAGAAATACCCTGCCCGAAGGATTTTCTTTGCCATAGTGTGTCCACTGGAATGTGTTCCGAAGGTACCCTCATGCAGCTCTGCCATGATCCTTTCTGCTTCAGTCTTATCCACACAACGCAGTAAGGTCGAATCATGGTTTCGCTTATACAGGATGCCGTTGCTAAGGAAGAACTTCGCTGCGAACCTTCTCAGAAACTTCTTATAGTTGACAGATGCACCTTCAGGGTATTCTTGAGCTTCCAAGTATCTCTTCACCTCATGGTACCAGGGTTTTTCAGTCACTAACTCTGCCTCAAGATCACAACAGTATGCCGGTTCGTCCAGTTTCCAGATGATGACCCGGGGAGCCTCATTATCCCATTTGACTTTGAACATGGAAGACATCGTAGCCAACGTGTCCGCCAACTGATTCTCCTCTCTCGGGAAATGTTCAAAGGTTATCTCTGTGAAGTGGGGGATCAAGGTCAACACACATTCTTTGTAAGGAATAAGATTCGGATGTTTCGTATCCCACTCTCCTTTGATCTGATTGATCACGAGAGCGGAATCTCCGAAGACACTCATAAACTTGATCCTTAAGTCGATCGCAGCTTGAAGACCCATGATGCATGCCTCATACTCCGCCATGTTGTTGGTGCAGTTGAAACATAGCCGGGCAGTAAGTGGAGTATGAGTGCCTTGAGGGGATATGATCACAACGCCGATACCGTTACCCAAAGCGTTGGAGGCTCCATCAAAGTGCATAGACCATCGGGATCCTTCCTCAGGTCCTTCATCCGGTCCAGGTACTTCACAATCAGTCACAATCATGATGCTCTCGTCCGGAAACTCAAAGTTCATTGACTGATAGTCGTCTACTGCCTGATGTGCCAAGTGGTCTGCCAATACACTCCCCTTGATAGCTTTCTGAGTCGTGTACTGGATGTCGTATTCCGTCAAGATCATTTGCCATCTTGCTATTCTCCCAGACAGAGCAGGCTTTTCAAATATGTACTTTATTGGATCCATCTTTGAGATCAACAAGGTAGTGTGAGTTAGCATATACTGTCTCAGCCGGCGAGCAGCCCATACCAAAGCGCAACAAGTTTTCTCGAGAAGTGAGTATCGGGTCTCACAGTCGGTAAACTTTTTGCTAAGGTAATAAATGGCATGCTCTTTTCGGCCAGATTCGTCATGCTGCCCCAGCACACACCCCATTGAGTTGTCAAGTACTGTCAGGTATAGTATCAGAGGTCTCCCTTCAACCGGTGGCATAAGGATGGGTGGTTCTTGGAGATACTCTTTGATTCTGTCAAAAGCAGCCTGACATTCATCATTCCAACGTACTACCTGATCTTTCTTCAGCAGCTTGAAGATTGGTTCACAGGTGGCAGTTAGATAGGAGATGAATCGAGCAATGTAATTCAGGTGTCCTAAAAAGCCTCTGACCTCTTTCTCTGTCTTAGGAACTGGCATCTCTTGAATAGCTTTAACCTTGGCAGGATCCACTTGAATACCCTTATCACTTACGACGAAGCCTAGCAACTTTCCAGACCTTACCCCGAAGGTGCACTTGTTCGGGTTCAACCTCAGCTTATACAGTTTCAAACGGTCAAACAGTTTCTGCAGATGGTCAAGGTGTTCCTCCTCCGTTTGGGACCTTGCAATCATGTCGTCGACATACACTTCTATCTCATGATGGATCATGTCATGAAATAAAGCAACCATGGCACGTTGGTAGGTCGCTCCGACGTTTTTCAACCCGAATGGCATGACCTTGTAGCAGAAGGTGCCCCACTGAGTGACAAAGGTAGTTTTCTCCATGTCTTCAGGAGCCATCTTGATCTGATTATACCCTGAAAAACCATCCATGAAGGAGAATACCTTGTGCTGAGCAGTATTGTCAACCAGAACTTCAATGTGAGGTAGGGGAAAGTCATCTTTGGGGCTGGCCCTGTTCAGATCCCTGTAATCGACACACATTCTGACCTTACCATCCTTTTTCGGTACCGGCACCACATTAGCAACCCACTGAGGGTAAGAAGTCACTGCAAGAAACCCGGCATCGAATTGCTTCATAACCTCAGCTTTGATCTTCTCGGACATCTCTGGACGCATACGGCGGACCTTTTGCCTAACCGGAGGGAAGTCTTCCTTGGTAGGCAAATGATGGACCACAATATCAGTATCTAACCCAGGCATGTCTTCGTAGGACCAGGCAAAGATCTCCACATAATCATGTAACATTTGAGTCAACCGTTGCTTCACGCTGAGCTCCAGATTAGCACCAATCTTGACTTCCTTTTTATCTGTCTCAGTACCCAGATTTATCATTTCCACCGGCTCTTCATGTGGTTGAATTGCCCTCTCTTCCTGGAGTAACAGTCTTGCAAGCTCTCCAGGAAATTCGCAATCATCTTCACCTTCGTCTTCGGCTAAGTTGATCGGATTTTCGAAGTCATAACTGACAGTAGCAGAGTCGTTACCAGTGAGATCCAGAGTGGATTGAAACCTGTATGGGTGAGTGTGTGTAAATACAGCTGTTTTGCAATATATAAAGAAAGGAAAGAAAGAAAAAGAGCATAAGATTTTAAGTGCGAGAAAACGTCCAAGGTCTTTATTCATGATATATGAAATGACAATTAATATGCCCTCACAAATGAAGCCACGGTGCCCCGGGTAAGTCACCGGGCCATAGAGTTTCAATTCATTTTTTATTACAAATAACAAAAACAAAGGAGTTTATTACTGCGTAATAAAAGTAACAGGAGTATGATATTTGGCGGTCCAATTGTTCAATCCACCATCAGTCGTCGGGTAGATCCAGCTATCGAACTCCGATTCTTCCACTTCATCTTCATCCCCAATAGCATTCACTCCTGGATTGGTGATGAGCACAGGAGGTCTTCCGGTCCTAGCTTTGCGCACAGCCCTCTGAGCCTCTGCAGTAAAACCCAGTCCAAACTTGTCAGTTTTTGGTGTAAAGTCAGGGAGCCTACCCCAGTTAGCACATTCACCTTTCTCGATTACAGCCCGGGCGTCCTTCAAGGAAGCCATCTTCAAGGGAAAGTCCTCTTCGACCACTGTTTCTGCCGCTTCCAATGTTGGAGGTACCTCTTTAAAATGCTGAAAGGGGGTTTCTATAAACTCCCCGTCCATCTCAATATACCGGAAGGAATTCAGATGACTCACCATATATTCCTCCTCTCCCTGCACAGTGACAATCTTCCCTCTGACAGGGTACTTGAGCTTCTGGTGTAGGGTAGAGGTCACTGCCCCAGCTTTGTGAATCCAAGGTCGACCCAGTAAACATGAATAAGATGGACGGATATCCATCACATAGAAAGTTGAGTCGAATACTTGAGAACCCACACGAATAGGAATATCTACCTCTCCATGAACCATCCTCTTAGAACCGTCAAAGGCTCTGACAATGATGTTGCTAGGTTTCAATTCCAGGCCTTTACAATCCAACCGGTCTAAGGCCTTTTTGGGTAGCACATTTAGGGAAGAACCAGTTTCCACCAACACGTGCGCAAGAGTAGTGCCCCTGCATTCAATAGAGACATGCAGGGCATCATTGTGGTTCTTTCCCTTAGCAGTAAGGTCAGCATCCGAGAAACCCAAACCATTGTCAGCTGTCAAATTGGCTACGCAATCGGTAAACTGGTCTGCAGATGTCTCTTGTGGCACATGGGCCGTCTTTAGAAATGAAATCAGGGCCTTAGCACGGGCCTCTGAGCACAACAACAAGGAGAGCATAGAGATCTTGGAGGGGGTATGCCCCAGCTGTTCAACAACATTAAAGTCACTCTTCTTGATTATTTTAAGAATTTCCTCCATCTCTCGCTGGGAGGCTTCAACATTCACAGACTTTGGCGCCTCCATCCGGGCAGGCTCATCTTCAATCCCTTTGCCCCGAGCATTAGATGACTCGGCAGCAGGGGAAGCAACTTGATCAGAAATGGGAACAGGTGCACTTGCAGGTGTTATAATGAGAGGTCTTCGAATAGCGGGTGGCGCAATGTCAGGCGAGAAGAGCCTGCCACTGCGGGTAACTTTGGTTGGACCAGTGATATTGCTAATGCTGGTGCCAGTGTTGAACTCTTGCTTTATACCATGTACATATACATCTGCCCCATAGTGCCATGGGACAGCCTTATCAGATTCGTAGGGGAGAGGCCCCGGAACAGTAATAACAATGGGTGCGACAATCATGATTTTAACTGGCTTCCTCGGGGGAGCCTTGATTGGATTATTGAAAATGGTAACGACAGATACTTCCTCCACAGGAACAAACGGAACATCGGTCTTCTTGAACAGAATCTCCTTGCTGTCCATCAGGCTTTGGATGCCTAACTTCAGCAACGGACAACCAGTAAGGTAAACAACACACAAAAGGCAACCCTCGCTACAACCCGGAAATAAACCGGCTAGCAGCAGGTTCCTCTTAACAGTCAACAGGGGAGTAGCTACATCGTTCACAGAAACGGCATACACATCTTCATCAACGGCATTTACTCCATGCTGGGGCATAGGAGCAGTCACCACATTTGGCCTCTCAGGCGCCTCAAATTGTATCTCCTTCGCATCAATAAGGTCTTGCACCTTATTCCTCAAGGCCCAACAGTCATCAGTAGAATGCCCCGGGCTATCGGAGTGATAAGCACAGCGGGCATTTGGATTGTACTTAGGAGAGGCAGTGTTCACAACCTTCGGGGCCTCTCTGACAGTCACCAAATTGGTGGATAGCAACTGCGGCAAGATTTGTGACAGGGTCATACTCAGCCGGGTGAACTCTCTTCTGGGTCTTTTAGCCCTTTGGTGATTGGTTTGCCGAGGAGCGGCAGCAGGTTTAGCAATCATCACCGCGTTGACAGATTGGCGGCGTTCTGGTTTGTCTTGCCTCCTAGGCCCATACGCAGCACTGGCCTCCTTCTTGAAGGGCTTCTTCTCGGAGCTTGAAGATGCACCTTTCTGAATTTTACCGGACTTCATTCCAGCCTCTATCCTCTCCCTAGTCAGAATAAGGTCAGTGAACCCTGCAGACGAATTACCGATAAGATGATTGAAAAACGGCCCGGATAGGGTCCCCAAGAACATATCTACCAGCTCACGGTCAGTTAATGGTGGTTGCACCCTGCCAGCCAGGTCCCTCCACTTCTGTGCATACTCTTTAAAACCTTCGCTTGATCCTAGCGACATACCCTGGAGTTGGGTACGTGTAGGAGCAAGGTCGGCATTATATTGATACTGCTTGTAAAAAGCAGTAGCCAACTCCTCCCAGTTACGAACTTTGGTCCCATCCAGCTGATAGAACCATTCGAGATGAGTCCCTGAAAGACTCTCCTGGAAGAAGTGGATCCACAAGTTCTTGTCCACTGTGTACGGTTGAATCTTCCGCACATAAGATTTGAGGTGTAGCTAAGGGCAAGACGCCCCATCATACTTGGTGAAAGATGGTGCTTTAAACTTGTGAGGAATGATCACACCAGTAGATAAGCCCAAGTCTCCGAAATCCAGCCCAGGCACTTGTTGGATCTCCATGGCGTTCAGACGGTCTTCCAGCTGCTTGTACCGGTCTTCAGCAGGAGGATACTGTTCCTCATTAAAATCAGTCTCGTTGTCAAAGACTACTAGACTTGGAGCCTTTCCCCCCTGGGGATTGTCTTTGCCTACAGAAGAACCAGCTTCCTCATTCTGCAGAGTATTACCAAACCTCCGGCCCGAGTGGAAAAGAACAATTCTCTTCTTCTTCTTCTCCTTCTTCAGGAGCAAAGCCTTCAGCTCTTCTTGACCTTGAGCCAAACCCATGATCAGCTCCTGAAATTGTGCGTTCTGCGCCTGAAGAGCCTTGATAGACATCTCGGTAGACGATTCAGGGTTCATGATGCTGAAATAAACAACGAAGAACAGTAAGCAACCTGAAAAGAAGAGTACCTGCTATGCACATGATGAATGATATGTGTTTATGCAATGCATTCAAGGGTTCGAAAGTTCAAATTTGTTGTAGACAAAAAGGAACACACATTATCATTAAGGAAATAATTGTTCAGTACATCAAAGCCTCATGGGCACATATTACAAAGCAAATTAATCCCAAAAGACACTACGCATCCTCTTTGGAGCTATATAGGTGTTGAGATTCCTTTCCTCGTGCAGTAGGCGGGTGAGCTCCAAGACCTTCTTTTCACTAGCATGTAGACTGGTCTCAAGAGAATTCCGTTCTTCCTTAAGCTGGACCCAGCTCTTCTGCATCTCTTCCCAGGACGTGGGCATGTCAGGATGTTGAATGGTGTAGGACACCTCTCCTTCCAATACTGGCTCTTTGATCACAGGGAGAACATGAGGGTAAGGCATCTCTAACTTCTGGGAGCGGGCGCGTACCCACTTGAGATAAGATTCCAACGGGATGGAGTTCATGTGCCCCAGTGTCTTGCTGTCTATCTTACTGGGCATCCTCCAAGCTCTGATAAATCTCTGGCGAAGTCCTTGTGCATCGTTGTCGCAGCCAAAAACTATGTCAGGAATTAACATGTCATGAGGGCCGTCCCTCCAAGCATAACCAAACTGTCTCCAAGCCAGGCACAGGTTGTAAGTAATACCTCTTCTGATTCCAAGTAAAGGAACATTAGGGTACTCCCCGCAACGATCAATGATAGTGACATCCTCTATGGACCGAGAACACCAATGTATATCAGCATGTGTAAGGGTCATCAATCGCTGTGACCACCTCAAACCCCGCTCATTCTTCCAAACTGATTGTGGAAGGTGCGAAATAAACCACCTTCCCAGGAGAGGAGTGCAGCACATAAGAACACCTCTTTTTCTCATGGTTCGAGTGTAACATGAGTGAAGCATGTCCCCAAGCAACGTAGGTATAGGATTCCTGTACATGAAGATCTGGACAGCACTGATATCTATAAGCTGATCTGGGTTAGGGAACAACACCAAACCATAGACAAGGAGGGCCACAACTTCTTCAAAAGCTTGTAGGTCAAGGGAGTTCCAACATTCTTGGGCCTTTTCAAACAAAAACCTGGCTAAGAACCCTTTGATACCACTTCTAGCTTCCCAATGTCCCTTGAGGTCAGATGGTTGTAGGTGTAAGGCCTTAGCAATCTCTTCAAGTTTGGGTTCTTTTTCCGTACCGTTGTAGGGTAGCTGATCAAGGATAGGGATCTTCAGAAGCCGGGAGAACTCTTCTAATGTAGGCAACAGTTGATAATCCAGGAAAGTGAAACAGTGATGCAGAGGGTCAAAGAACTGGAACAGGACCTTTATCATATCTTCCTCAATGTTGGTGTTGACCAAGCTGATGAGTCTTCCATGTCTTTCACTGAATGAAGAGCTCTCGGGAATCCTGGATATAAGCTCCTTAAGCTGAGGAGGGATCCTTACAAGGCTAATTTGAATTGTCTTCCTGCGAACAGTTTCCATGTCCTACAAAACAAGAACAAAGATGAAGATTCGAACCCCTAAAACGGTTAGCCAATGCATATGATGCTGTATGATGTCATGATGCTATGATTAAACACACCACAAATATTTACAAAAGCAAACATGATAAGGCACACAAGTCACACAAGACAAGCCCTTAGAGTTTAGGCCTGCATGGGGTCTGGGTATTACCCTCTTGAAGTTTGTGGGCTCAACCTGTCCTATTAGAAGAAACCGGGTTCTAAGGGTCCCAATATCACTGGATTGCTTTCATTGTTCATCGTTTCGATTTAGCCACTGAACTGGCGACCAAAATATTCCAGGAAAGCAACCCTCAATTGAGTGTAGTATCGAGTATCAACCAACCTCGGACTGCACCAAAGTCAGTTATATCACTACCCTAAAGAGGCCAAGATAGTTCAATTAAGGTTCCTAAGGTCAGTTGATGCTTCACGACACCACGCGGAGGCCCCGTACTCTCCTTGACTGAACTCAAGGGTTACCGGTACACACCAAAGTGCCACATCAACGTAGCAGACTGCTTCAACCATGTCGGTATACCCCGCACAGTTCCCTCACAGCCTTGTTGCTACTTTCTAAGAAGGTATCCCCAGATCCGGGTTAGGATCTATAGAACTCCCAAGACAGTCCTACAATTTAAAGCAAACAAGTCAAAGCAATTGAAAACACAGTTTATGAACTATCCTAAGGTACACCTCACTTTATAGATATCCCCAGCAGAGTCGCCAGTTCTGTGATCGGTGGATCTGGAACTGACTGTTTAACGCTGGTTCGTGAAATGTCGCGGAAGCAAGAGTCGCCACCGTCTTTTATTTTCTCCAATATGGAAAGGACAAAAGCACAGAAAAATTCCTTATTGAGATTAGCTCTCGGTTCGGGAGGTAGATTTATAGAAAGGGAAGGTGTTAGCACCCTTTCTATCCATGGTTATCCATGGGCTCTTAGATACTTGCTCATTTGTGTTTTCAAAAGTGTTTGTTTGCTTTTCAAAGTGAGTGGGTTTGAAAAAGTTTCTTTGAAAGTTTCAGATCGACTCTTGTATCAGTCCTCAAGAGTGTTTGAAAAGTTGTTTTGAAAGCTTTTTGCAAAGTGTCGGTGTGAAAAAGAAGTTTTGATTTGTTTAGAGCAAGTATCTACGAGTCATCTACCTACCCTAAGGAATTAGTCTGTGTAAACGTCCTTAAGGTAATGCCATCCCACCATTGAGAGATAGGTAGCACCACCGTTGGAGGTGTTCGGGTCAATTCGAGTTCGTAGGGACAATGTGGTCACCAGAGCAATAGTAGGACACCTTAGAAGCTTCCCCCATGCCATGTTCATGGACATAAGGACTTACTAAAACGTCCTATACTCGACGACCACGTTTCGAGGGGCAAGGCAACAGTGAGGCGTACCCTAGGAGTGGTGTGTGAATTGTGTGTCATTTTCAGTTATTATTTGTCTTGATCATGCATTTGGGTGAGCTACGCTTTGATTTTTATTTGGGCATACATTCTTTCATGTGATTAACAGTTTAAAGGTGCGGAATTTAAAGTGCGGAAAGTAAAAGTCCTACGCTATTACAAGGCGCGGGTCTACATCGCCAAATTAAACCAAGACCCGATTTGAATAAATAAAATGCAGAAAATAAATGTCCTAATTATCTATTACAAGGCTTTGGGGCAATTACATAAATTTAAAACGAAAAAAAATAAAGACAAACGCGCGAAAGGAAAATGGAATCGAAAATGCGAGGGCGTTGGACCCTTTAAAGAAATTAAATTAGGATTGAAAGTAAATTAATGATTAAATGAGAAAAGAAGTTATTATTTTTATGTTTTGGTATTTTATGGAAATAAAGAAAATGGATTAAAATTAAAAATTAAATAAAACCCTAATTCTAGTTTGTTTTTTAATTATAAAAAAAATGTTTAAGTTTTGACCTAATTTACATTAATTACTTAAATGTCATATTTATTTACAAAAATAATTAATGGTTAATAATAATTATAATAAGAAAAGAATATTTATTAAAAAAGAGGATCAAAATGTACTAAAAACCTATTTTTATATTTTTTAGTTATTAAGAAGTAAATAAAAATTAAAACCCTAAATTAAAACTAAAATGATCATTAAAATTGTTTACAAAATAATTAGTGAATTAAATATTAAATGAGGCATATTTTTTATTTTTATGATTTTCTGATTTTTTTGTATTTTTGTATTATTAAAATTAATTTAAGGAATTAAAAGAAAATAATTAAAACAAATAAAAAAAAATAGAAAAAGAATAAGGGAAAGAAATACAAACAAGAGGGGTTGTTGACCTAATTGTGGAGGTTTGTAGAAAGCAGTTTGGCCCATTTGATTGAGGCCTTTTTGACTTTTCAGTGATTGTGTATGGAGCAGTTGACTGGTGCCCATGGTGATCTGCAAATCTTGACCTTTGGATTGGTCTCTGAAGACATGTGGCAGGCACAAGCGTTGAGGAGTTTGGTGGACCACTGGGCGTGTTGGGTACCTGAACATGTTATGAGAAAAAACATAGGGAAATATGGGGGACCTAGGAATCGAACCCAGGTCCCATTGCTTGCAAGACAACGCATCAACCACCCAGCCAAACGCGTTTGTTTTTATGTATAATGGACAATAAGCATTATATGTGAAAAGGCAAGATTATGCTGGATTAAAAATAAAACGCGCCAAGGTTTGAATTAACCAACCACAAGCCAACAACTCATCTTCTTCTCCACTTCTTCGCTTTTGCCTGAAAAATATAGAATGGATAGCGGGGGTTTTAAACCCCCACTAAGTGCATAACATAAAAATAGCGATTAGGTCATACGTAAATATAAAAAAGGCGCGATGGGGGGAATTGCTTCGTTGGAACATCACGAGTGCATTGGTCTAGGTCTCATGGCCTAATTTTTCCTCATGAAGAAGTCCCTAATTTCAAGCTCCTGAAACCCTAGAAAATTTCCATGGCAACTTTCTATACAGGCAAGATTAGTTCAATTAAAAGACACCAAAAGCTTCAGTATGATCATGTTAGTGTAAAACAATAATTAAAATGCATTGATATGGCATGTAAATTCAAATACGATTCAGAAAAATCTCATGAACAGGGCGACTGTGTTCTACCAGTTCTTGAGGTTAGGGGATGTGATTTTGATTGGGGAAGCTTCCTGGTAGTCTTGGCAAACTTATGGAATAGTTTTTAGGCCTTGCAACACACTGAAACTATGAAAACAGATTTGAGATTTTTATGAAAAAATACAAGTTTTATTCTTTGAGTTTGGGCGCAGCTTCTTGTTCTTTTGATTAGGGTTGTCTTTGTATATGTATGAGGAATGATTTAGGTTAACAAAACAAGTCCAAAATCCATGTTTTAATGCTTTTCAAATTTGTGATTTTCCATAATCTTTTTCAATCTTTTTTCCATCAAAACATTGCCAATCATGGGAGATTCTTGCCTTTTTGAGTATGCACGAAATATTGAGGCCTTAATGAGAGAATATGCTGCACAAAAGGATTTGGAAAATAGGTTTTAGCATTTTTCTTATATTTAATTTTAATTAAATGAATTAATAGGATAATAAACTCAATTAATTAATTAAAAGTAAGAAAATAACTCCCCTTTGGGTCAATGGGTCGTGCATAGCTTTTGGGTGATGATTCTTGAAAGAAATTGTGTCCCATTAGCAATTTTGAGGCATTTGAAGCAAAGTTGACTTTTCAAAATTCCCGAAAATTTCCCAACTTCCACAAGGCATATCTTGCTCAATTTTTAAGCTTTGATCATGTTCTTGGACATTTTGGAAAGGTCTTGAAGTCCTCTAAGAAATGCCTTTGGTCCCATGTCATTTTGATTTACCAATCTCAAGTTATGGTCTTTGACTTAAAGTGCCTTTTTGTTGACTTTTGAAAATGTCCTATAATGTTGAGATTGATAACTTTTTGTGAGAGCATTTCTTGGACTTGAAGTGTGAAGATGAGTTGTTGGAAATATCATTCTCTTCAAAATGAGATTTGGATGGAATTTTTATGATAAACCATGTGGAAGTTATGCCTTGGTCAATTTGCAGTTTACTTTTTCAGCTGTCCAAAAATAGAAACTTTTGCACCTTGAGACTTTTTGAGCCATGCCTTGAGAATCATGATCAAGAATTGATCAAATGATGTTTGTGGCTTCAAAATAAGATGTTGACCAAAATTTTTGACTTTTGACTGTCAAATGACCATTTTGCCCCTGCAGTTGACTGTTGAGCAATTAGGGTTTTTTGACTGTGCAATTTTGTGCTGTAAGTCTTGAAACTTGGCATAAGGATGCTTGACAATGTTTATAGGCATGTGGGACCTGTTTGGAACCTTGGAAACTTCAACTTCTTTGCCAGAACCAAAACCCTAATTTTTGACTGTTAGGAGGCCATTGGACTGTGCAACCTTTGGGAGATTTTGAAGCATGCTCTTTGCAAATCTTGAAGAATATGGGAGGGAAAATTTTGGGGTACAACAACCACCTTAATCCTTGCTCATTCTTTAGATCGATTGGGGAAGATGAGAAATAAACCATATTGCCAGGAGAGGGGTGAAACACATAAGGACACCTCTTTTCCTCATTGTGCGAGTGTGAAAAGAGTGTAGGATATCCCTTAGCAATGTAGGCATCGAGTGGCGTGACATGAAGATTTTGACGGTGTTCACATCTATGAGTTGGTTAGGATTTGGAAACAAAACCATCCCATAGATGAGAAGAGCCACAATTTCCTCAAAGGCTTGCAAGTCTAAGGAATTCCAACAAATTTGGGCTTTCTCAAACAGGAACTTTGCTAAGAAGCCTTTAACACCAGTCCTAGTTTCCCAATGAGTTGTGACATCAGATGAGTGCAAGTGTAGAACTTGAGAAATCTCTTATGGCTTTGGGTCTCTTTCTGTACCGTTGAAAGGTAGTTTATTGAGAATGGGAATCCTCAAGAGTTGGGAGAATTCTTCCAAAGTAGGCACAAGTTGATAATCGGGAAATGTGAAGCAATGGTGCAAAGGGTCAAAGAACTGAAAGAGCACCTTCATCATATCCTCATCTGTGTTGGAGGTGACCAAGTTGAGTAGACGACCATGTCTTTCGGTGAATGGAGAGTTCTCAGGGATCCTTGAAGCTAGCTCCTTAAGTTGTGGAGGGATTCTCACAAGGTTGACTTGAACAATTTTCCAGCGAAGTGAATCCATGTCCTACAAAACAAGAACAAAGATGAATATCAAAATCCTTGAAATGGTTAGTGGATGTATGTGATGTTCATGATGTCCATGATGTTATGTACAAGTAAGTATATACAAACAAATCAAACAAGTTCTTAGTTTAGGCTTGCATGGAGTTTTATAGGTAAGTACCCTCTTGAAGTTTAGTTGGCTTAAACATGTCCTAGTAATAGTAACCAGGTTCTAAGGAGCTCAATATCACTAGATTGTTTCCTTGGTCATTGTTTAAGCTCAAGCCTCTTTAATGGCGACCGAAATATCCCAAGAAACCAAACCTCAATGAGTGTAGTATCGAGTATCTACCAACTTCGGACTACACCAAAGTCGGTCATCTCACTACATCATAAAGGCCAAGTTGGTCAAGTAAAGATTCTAGAAGTTCATTAGTGCTTCATGACATCACTCAGCGGCCCCATATTCTCTTTGATTAACTCAAAGGCTACCGGTAACCACAAATATGTCGCACTAACGTAGCTATTACTTAGACCATATCGGTATACCCCACACAGTTTCCACAACATATTGCTACTTACCTATAATGTATCCCAAATCCGGGTAGAGGATTCAAACCCAAATAAAGAACCATAATGTAAATCATACAAATTAAACAATGTAAACAAGTAAATGTGATCTAAACCCTAAGGTAACCCCACAACTATCAATCCCCAGTAGAGTCGCCAGTTATGTGATGCGGTGGAAGAACTGACTTGATTGTTTTGTGTTTTATTGAAAATGTTGCGGTTAGCAAGAGTCGCCACCGACTTTTCTTTTATCCAAAAGGAAAGGTGAAAAAGCACAGGAAAGACCTTTAAGATTGTTTCTTGAGTTTGGGGGGTAGATTATGAAAAGGGAAGGTATTAGTACCCTTTTCATCCATGGTTTTCCATGGGCT
This sequence comes from Vicia faba, assembly GCA_948472305.1. NCBI lineage: Eukaryota > Viridiplantae > Streptophyta > Magnoliopsida > Fabales > Fabaceae > Vicia > Vicia faba. The sequence goes on from CATIWC010001263.1 coordinate 44,465, forward strand.
CTTAGTCACTTGCTAGATCACTTGCTTTTGTTTGAGTGTACTTGTGGTGTGGGTTTTGAAAGTATTTTGGAAACGTCTTTGTAATGGTTCTCGTCTCTATAAGAACGCATACAAAGTGTTTGTTTGGAAAATAGTTCAAAGGTGTGTTTGTGAAATGTGTTTTTGAAAGTGATTTTGAAAAGGTGTCTTTGTAATGGTTCTCGTCTTTATAAGAATGCGTACAAAGTGTTGTCTTTCGAAAATGTTTCAAAATGAAAGTGTTGGTGTATAAAATGTTTTTGTTGTGAGCAAGCAAGCAACTAAGAGTGAATCTACCTACTCGAAAGGTCTTAGATGTTCTTTTCCTCCTCCTTTAGATGTTGCTAACTTACCATTGTTTTGGTAAGAAGCCCCATCATTGGATGTGAAGGGATGTGCGTTGGGACGTTTGTATAGTCATAGAAGGCAACCTATGGGACGTTTTAGCAGTGTCGTTTTAGGGACTAGATCATTTACCGAAGGCAACATCATGAGTCATCGAGGGAATATGATCTTTTATCGAGGGTCTTTGCTAAAACGCCCATGTTTGAGGGACATGACTATTTTCCGATAGGCAACAAAGTGGGATTACCCTAAGGGTGCTAGTGTGTAAGTGTGTTTGATTGCATGCATTTAGTCTTGATTAGGGTGATCTATTTATTGATTTTCATATCTTACCATACACACCCTAATTACTAGCATTTACATTTGAAAGCGATAAGTTACAAAAATGTAAAGTCCTACGCTATTACAATGTTTAGGGGGATGGGGTATACAAATTTGCAAATGGGGATTGCAAGGAATTTAAGTCCTAATTATCTATTACAACCACATTGAATGGATAAGCGTGTACCAAAAAATGTAAAGTGTTTGTTTTGTTTAAGAAAAGAAATAAGTTTGGTTCAAGAAAATGTTTTGATCTTTTTTTGTTGAAAGAAATAAAATATAATATGTGAATATGAAATATTTTTGGTGTTTTTTTTTATTGGTGGAAAATAAAAGTGATGGCAAAAAAATAATAATAAAAGGACAGAATCAGCGTGAATGCTAAAAGGAAGAGGTCAGAAGTTCTGACTCTGACTTGCTGCACAAACAGAAACAAACATTAATAGAAATAGGGGAGGTCAGAAGTTTTGGAATTGCCGAGGACACACAAGTTTTCAGAAGTTCTGATGCCACTAACAGAACTCCATCTCCCTCTCCATTCTAGTAAGAACATCTGTAACTTAGTAAATTTACAACAAGACAGAAGATACACATATAACAATTTATGGTAGGTTTCATAATGTTTCAAAAACAAGAGATATCAGAACTATAAATCAGAAGCAAGCATGAATTTGCTAAAACCTAATTCTGAGTTCTAATATCTTTAAGAAGTTCTGAATTGATTTATTCCATACTTAGGCAGACAAATACGTGAAGCCTCAGATTATGTACTGAATCAGAAACATGATGTCTACATTGTATTTTTGAACATGCAAATCTAGTAATGCTTAAGTGACGTGATAAGAGTCAGCAGAAGCTTACCTTGAAGCTGAAAAAGATTCTGTGAACTGGAGGTTGGTCCTAGACTCTGGTGATGTTCTGAGCAACTTCTTTACATACTCAACGGGATGGAAGTTTTCAACTTCTGGAACAGCCAAGGGGTGATATTCTGACTTCTTTGAGGTGGAGGTGGATGGAGAGTGTATTGCAGTATGAATATAGAAGTTAGAATAGCTTCTAATATGTGAATCAGAAACTGTGGGGGTGGTTTTAGTCAAGGAAAATGGAGTTTTGATGCAAGAATCAAATCCTAAGGTTTTGTATTTTGGTGTTTACAATTTCTTGGATTCTTGGAATTTTTGTAGGGGGTTCAAAGCTTTTCTTTCTCAAAATTTCAACCTTTTTTTAGTTGCCAATGGTTTCCAATTTATAGGGAAGGATCTTTGTAGCTTGGAGAGATCAAGGGTACAACTATCATATGCTAGGCGCTGACTTGTTCTTGAAGCAAGTTCAAATAGGTGTGGTAGTTGACAGTTTTTAGCCATGCCTAAATTGGATTAGCAAGCAGGGATTAGGGAAAAGTAAGCCCAAAAGAATAAAGCAACGCATGGGCCCTCACATACTTTTGTACAAAGGTTGCTTTTAAGGACAACAAAGGTACTTCTATGCCACACGTGGGGAGATCCTTTGGATAAAGACTCAAAAGTGGTTGTGAGTCTTAAATGAGCATTAAATGATGATGAGATTTATCAACCCAGAAATCCTGCAATGTGAGATTTTGCATCATCTGCTGATCCTTTGTATCTTTTTGCTTCAGCATGCTCTGAAGGATCCCTCAGATTTTCCAGGAAGCTTGCAGCATGATTTGTAATCTTCTTTGATTTACCCTTGCAAACTCTGACTGAAACTTTGTGAAAACTTGCCCAGAAGTTCTGACCAAACTCTGTCTTGAAAGTGTCCAGAATTTGCTGAGTGTTTCAGTTTCAAGGATGTATCTTTGAGGAGTTATAACTTGAAAACCTAACATTTCTAGGAGAAGTTCTGTTCTGCAATGTTTTAGATCTTGGTGAGATCTAAAGATCTGGTGTCATAAGTTGATCCAGAATCAGCTTTCATCATGGTGAAAATCCGGCCAGAAGTTCTGAGTTTTATCATGCTTCTTAGACACTTAGAAAAGTTCTTAAGTATTTAAAATTTTGACTTTTCCCAAAATAAATTGACTTTTGATTTTCTTGATGAAACAAACTTCATATTTCAACATGTCTTGATAAAATATGATTCTTGAAACTTGGTTTTGGTCCAAAGGTCAAAGTTTGACTTTTCAGTGTGCAAATGACCATTTTGCCCTTGTAGGCGATTTTCTTTGAAAAAATGCAGCTCAAGGCTTGGAATTGGATGGAAGCAAACCTGTGGGTCCAGAGTGATTCCTTGAGAAATGAGAGGGCAAATATTTGGGTACAACATCAGTTGATTCCCATATTAGAGGATCATTCTTACTTACTTGGTTTACCTATTACTGATTGTGTTCTTTTCACTGGCTTAGAAAGAAAGCCCAAGTCTCATGAAATTGCCACCATAACTCACTTGAGGAAGTCTGAGATTGAGGCTAACATGACTACCAAAGGAGGGATAAGAAGTTTACATGATCATTTTCTATTGGAGAAAGCTTGTTACTTCGCCAAGATGAAGAGTACATCTGATTTTGAGGCTATCTTTGCTTTGCTTGCCTATGTGTTGTTCTTGTTTCCTAACATCGACAAATTTGTGGATGTAAATGCCATTATGATATTTTTGATTGGGAACCCAGTCCCTATACTTCTAGGAGATACTTATTATTCCATTTATCTTCATAATTTCTATCAAGAAGGGATGATCATTTGTTGCACACCGTTATTATATCAGGGATTTATTTCTCACTTACCTCGGTCTGCTGATTTTTGGGACATCAAGCAGGAACCACATTAGGCACCGAAGATTATGGCTCTCACTCATTCTGACATTGATTATTATCATCAAGCTTATTATTATGTGAATATTATTTATAGTTGTGGTGTTTTTCTCAATGTGCCTCTTCTTGGTACAAAGGGAGGAATTAACTACAATCATATTCTTGCACGCTGCCAACTTGGATATCTAATAAGAGATAAGCCAAGCAACATTCATCTGAGTGGTTTCTTTCTCAAAGAATGAAAAAATCACAAGGCATCTAAGGAAGAGATTGAAAATGCTTGGCACAATATTCATAGGAAGGGTAAAAAAGATTTGGGACCAAAAGGAGATGTTTCCTTAGAGCCTCATCTCTGTTGGGTATAAGCAAGGGAAATTCAGTTGAAGATGCCTTATTCTCGTGAAGAACCTTTAGCTGAAATGTTTATAAGGACTACTCCTCCTTTCTTAGATGATGTGGAAGACCTACAACTTTCTTTAGTTAGGATGCAACAAGAGAAGGAAGCATGGAAGAACAAGTACCAGACTTTGGAGGTGTCCTACTCAATAGAATTGAAAGGGAAGGATGACTAGATTGAGATAATTGAGAGTCATGTTGTGGAGATGATAAACAAGCATAAGGATTTATTTTCCTCTAGAGTTCAACCAGGTCCTGGTCACCCATTTTCTGATTCTGGTGGATGGAAAGAATTCACCGACAAGTATGTAGAAGAGAGAAAGCAGTTGAAGGCTCAGATTTCAAGACTCAAGGGAAAATGTTAGTGTGTGGGAAGATCTTCATCAACTTTGGCTCCTGTTGTACCCCAAAATTTGCCCTCTCAATTTTCAAGGCCTTTCTCACAAGGATTCTCAAGGTTCAAGCCTGCACAAGTGCATTGGAATTTTCCAGTACCAAAATTAAAAGGAAACAGTCAAAAATGGAGAAAACAGATAAAAATAACATTTTGACAAAAATTGGAGAAATACAAGTGTTCTTCGTTTCAGATCTTTCGATTGGCCTTTTGGCCTCTTTCGACACAAGCTTGGCTTGCATCCTTCGATTGGCCTTTTGGCCTCTTTCGACACAAGCTTGGTTTGCATCCTTCGATTGGCCTTTTGACCTCTTTCGACACAAGCTTGGCTTGCATCCTTCGATTGGCCTTTTGGCCTCTTTCGACACAAGCTTGGTTTGCATCCTTCGATTGGCCTTTTGACACAAACTTGGCTTGCATCCTTCGATTGACCTTTTGGCCTCTTTCGCCTGGGCATGTGACTTCTTGTTGCAGGTTCCGTTTGTGTCTTTTGCTGCCTACATGCTTGCAGTCAAAGGCCATGACCTACTGGTCACATGTACCCCCTGCAAGGCAAGTCTTCGTTTGGGCACTCACCTTCTGTGCGCCTGGATGAAAACTTCAGTTGAGCAAGAGCCTCCTTCGAATGCAACTTAGGTACATCCTTCATTTTGAGCAGGTTCCTCCTTCGAATGCAACTTGGGATTACCCTTCGACTCAGAAGCCAGGAACCTCCCTCACGCTAAAAGGCAATGACTCCCTTTATGTTTGCTTCGACCCAGGTTTTCGATTGGGCAAGATGCTTCCTTCGAGCATGAGCTTTCAATTGGGCAATAGCTTCCTTCGAGTTAGCTTGTTTCGACCACAAGCTTCGACTGAGGCAAAGGCTTCCTTCAAACAGGTGTGCTTCAATCTCACTCTTGCATTTGACTCAAGACCAAATCTCGTTTGCCAGGCTGTGTTGCGTCCAAATCTTAACATAGTCAGAAGCTTGTACAAAGGTTTTAAACTTTACCTTTTGGATACTACTATTCTGGGTTAAAGGCTACATATTCTTTCTTTTCATAGAGAGTACTTTATCACAAAAGCAGCTGTCAACCTAAATTTGGTCTGAGCACAAGCAACGCCAGAGGCATAAGTCACATCTCCTGCACCCCACTACTGCTGCTGTCAACAGGCTCCCACATGTACTGTCACGCCACATTATTTTATTATTCTTTGTAAGGCTGGCTATGGACGAACATGTCCATTCTTTCTCTATAAATACATGAACTTTTGCAAAGCTGAAGAGGATCTTTGGACCAGCAGAACGAATCTCCCAAAGTTTCTCAAACACAAAAAAACTCTCAAGTTCATCAACACTTGAGAAATCAAAACCCAGAATTCCAAACACTTGCTTCCTTCGATTCTGAAGAACAAATACTCTTCAGTATCCTTCGAATCCAGTTTGGAAAGAAACACAAGACTTGTTTCTTTCCTTCCTTCGAATCCAGCAGTCCAAGCACAACTGTTGGCCCCCTCTGTCAAATCCAGAACCTTGGACCTCCACTCAAGGTCCCACATCCATTCAAGGCCTGAAGCGAGGTAAGTTATTCTTACCTTTGAACTTTTCGTTTCATAATATGTAAATACAATTCCTTTTCGTTTGAAACATTGTACATACCATTGCTCCTTTCGTTTCCCCATTTTTAACATGTTTTTAAAAGTTAACCCTTTCGTTTTGCTTGTTGTTTGCCTGAACTAGCTTTAGTTGTTAAACTATTTGAAAGATATATACTAGCATGGACTCAGGCCATGTTTTCATTTAATGCTTGAAATGAAAGAAACAGGAAACTAGAAATAGGGAACGAAGCTTCTGGCTTCTACCCTCTTTCTCCAGGTCAAACGAAAGAGACAACCAGGAGGAAAACCATGTTGACTTCTAGGCCCAAACGAAAAGCATGCCTTCACTGACTTCCAGCCCCTAATCGAAAGACATTCCCTCACTGACTTCCAAGCCCCAGTCGAAGGATACAACTTGCTGCTGCCTTTACCCAATCGAAGGACAGGACCTCGCCCCTGCCAAGGCCCAATCGAAAGATGTGACTTTGCTGTTTCCAGTCCCAATCGAAGGAGGCCAACAGAATGCAAATTGAAGGCATCTCCTTCCCAAATCGAAGGAGGCCAGCAGAATGCAAATCGAAGGGTGCTCCTGCCTGGGTCGAAAGACACTCTTTTTTCTTACTTTTATTTTATTTTTTCCCCTATTTTCTTGCCTTTCGATATGGTTGTATTAGCGTAGGATTTTATCTTTCTGCATTTTATTTACTTTGTACAAATGCTAGTAATAAGGCGTGTATGGAAAGATAAAATCAACAAGTAGACAACCTAAAAATCAAAGACAAATGCATGTAATAGAACACACTTTGCACACATGCACCTTTAGGGTAATCTCACTTGTTGCCTCGGAAAATAGTCATGTCCCTCGAGCATGGGCGTTTTAGCAAAGACCCTCGATAAAAGATCGTAGTCCCTCGATGAACCTTGATGTTGCCTTCGGTAAACGATCTAGTCCCTAAAACGACATTGCTAAAACGTCCCATATGTTGCCTTCTATGACTATACAAACGTCCCACGCCCGTCACGTTCAACATCCTAACACAAGGTTGTTCATCAAACACAATGGTGAAACAACACTGTTAAAAGGGTTAAAACATAAGAAAGATCTTTGAGTAAAATTAGGGTAGACAACTCTTAGTTACTTGATCAAAAATCTTGCAAAACATCCTTGCCATTTTTTAAACACACTTCACAAACACAACTTCCAAATAAACTTTCAAAAACATTGAAACATCTTTTCAAAAAGACAAACACCTTTGTAAAACATTCAAACGAATTGTTACAAAGGTTACCTAGACAAGGCATCTTTTTCAAAACATTTTCAAAACAACACATAAAACACCATTTCAAGCAATTGAAAAGCAAATGCAAGTGATCTAAAACAAGTAACTAAGAGCCCATGGAAAACCATGGATGAAAAGGGTGCTAGCACCTTCCCTTTTCATAATCTACCCACTCGAACCCACGAAAACATCTCAAAGGTCTTTCCTGTGCTTTTTGACCTTTCCTTAGGATAAATAAAAAGTCGGTGGCGACTCTTGCTAAACCGAACATTTGCGAACACAAACGCAAAATCCCAAGTCAGTTCTCCCACCGTATCACAGAACTGGCGACTCTGTTGGGGATTTTCTAAAAGTGGGGTTACCTTAGGGTTATTAGATCACCTTTACATGCTTACTTTGATTGCTTTGATTGCTTTACTTTTTGGGTTCCTTGTTTGGGTTTGTTTAATCCTACACCCGGATTTGGGGGCACCTTTTTAGGTAAATAACAATAAACTGTGAGGGAACTGTGCGGGGTATACCGACGTGGTTGAAGCAGTAGCTATGTTAGTGTGACATATTTGTGGGTACCGTTAGCCCTTGAGTAGTCAAGGAGAATACGGGGCCGCTGAGTGATGTCATGAAGCGCTAACAAACTCTTAGAACCTTACTTGACCATCTTGGCCTTTTTAGGGGTAGTGAGATGACCGACTTTGGTGCAGTCCGAAGTTGGTAGATACTCGATACTACACTCATTGAGGATTGTTTTCTTGGAATATTTTGGTCGCCAGTTAAGTGGCTAAACCAAAACAATGAACATAGAAAATAATCCAGGGATATTGAGCTCCTTAGAACCCGGTTTCTATTTTAGGACAGGTTGAGCCAACTAACTTCAAGAGGGTACTTACCTACAAACCCCATGCAAGCCTAAACCTAAGGACTTGTTTGCTTTGTGTGAATATGACTGTCTGTATATACACTTGCTTACTTTTGCATACATGTACATAACATCATAACATCATACCATAGCATTTTCAATAACCATTTCAAGGATCTCGAGGGTCTTTTGATACAAGGGCACGTTGAACCAGACGTCTACCAAAGAGAAAGAGGGTTCCCCTCTAAACAAACGTCGTCAAAGATCAAGTGCAACAACTTGAATCGGGGGCTATGACCCACTTGACACGGTGAGCTTGATTCTCGTGGAAAGACATCCACCGATACAAAGTTCTCCAATCAAAGATGTTGATCAATGTTCAATTTCTAACATTTTCTTGTGTTTACCCCGCGAGATCCTTGAAAACATGCATCCACATATCATGCATCATATCATGACAAGTTTCTCCCATACAGGTCTCCTTATCTTCCTACTGTTTATTTCAGTAAGATGGATATGGAACAAACGGTGAAAGATCTCCAAGCTCAAAACACTCAATTCCAACAAATGCTTCTGGCTATGGGTAAAGGGCAAGAGGATATGAAAGCTCTCCTTCTCAAAGACAAGAAGAAGAAGTCCAAGAAGGCAGCGGGCATCCTGAACTTGAGAAGAAGACCTAAAACCCTAGATCTTTCAACTCCACCCAACATAGGGGATAGTCTTGAAGAAAACCATAATTTGGAGATCAATGATGTTGAAGCTGACTACTCCGAGGAACAATATCCTCCCGCTGATGACAAGTACAAACAGTTGGAGGATCGCCTCAGTGCTATGGAGATCCAATAAATACCTGGCTTAGATTTAGGATACATGGGTTTAGTTTCTGGATTAGTCATCCCTCCAAAGTTCAAAGTCCCTACCTTTGCCCTATACGATGGAGTCTCTTGCCCTAAGATGCACCTAAAGTCTTATGTCCGCAAGATTCAACCATACACAACTGATCCAAAGCTTTGGATCCATTTCTTCCAAGAAAGCCTAGTAGGGACTCAACTCGAATGGTTCTATCAATTGGAGAGTTCTCGCATCCACACCTGGGAGGATTTAGCTGCTGCTTTCTATAAGCAGTATCAGTACAATGCTGATCTTGCACCAACTCGTGTGCAATTACAGAACATGACCATGGGTTCCAACGAGAGCTTCAAAGGATATGCCCAAAAGTGGAGAGATCTGGCTGGTAGGGTGCGACCCCCTTTAACTGACAGGGAGTTGATTGACATCTTCATGGGAACTTTGACAGGGCCTTTCTTTAAACACTTGATCGGAAGCTCTTCAGCTGGGTTCACCGAGCTAATACTGACCGGCGAAAGGGTCGAAGCTGGCATCAAAAGTGGGAAGATTCAAGAAGCTACACCTTCTGATGCTCAGAAAAAGCCCTACAATGGGAAGAAGGAGTCTAATGTTGTGTATGGTCAAAAGAGTCGTCATGACCAACACGTAGGAGAAATCTTGATCTCTAATCCTACGCCTGCTCAACAAAGACAGGGGCATCAGCGTAAGGAGGTCGCGCCTAAAAGACATTTCACTAAGATTAACATGCCACTAGCTCAAGCGCTACAACACATGTTGAAGAAAGAGCTGATTACATTAAAGGCTCCTCATCTGAACCCTAAGACTTCTTCTCCTAACTACAACCCGGATGCAAGATGTGCTTATCATTTTGGTAGCCCAGAGCATGACACAAACAACTGTTGGGCTATAAAGAACAAGGTCCAAGACGTGATTGATGCCAAGGAGATCGATTTTGACCCTCCGGAGACTCTAGCATAATCACTGCTCCTTTGACGAATCATTGAGAGCATCTTTGTTTCATTTGAATTTTCAAGTTGTAATTTCTTTTGTTATTCAAACAATTATCTATTAATGTCAAACTTTGTTTCATTAATGCATTGCATATGTTTGTCTTGAATTCATCCTTTCATTTTCATTACATTTAAACTATGCTTTTTACTCTCTTTATGACATTCAACTCTTGCTAAAAGTTACAAGCCTTTAGAGGGAGGATGACGAAACAATGCCATAATCTCATACAATATGCTTTTGGACAGACCTTGCTGACGATGTACAAACATTTCTTTCAAATCCTAAACAATGGAGTTATAAGGAAGATAATCCCTAGTCAACCCCTTCGAGCCAAAGAAGTAGAAGTTTTCTATTTTAACACAAATTAAAACCTTTAATCAAAACCTGGGGCAGGGTAGTCTCTCAGTTAATTCAAAAAAAAGATGTGCATTGAAGTCGCAAAACTCTCAGTTCATAATACAACGAACGACATCAAAAGCATTCCGCTGGAATCAAAAGACAGTGGTGGTTCCTTATCTCATAGGCAGACAATCTCTCAAAAGAGAAAAGCCCACTAAGCCAAAACCTATAAAGGAGGCTTAAGAAAGCTGGGGCATCCCGCTGATTGTAATCTCGAAAATAGGATCAGTCAGGCAAAAGTTAGGGATCACAAATCAAAATAATGAGGTCGCTAAAAATCCTCAACAACATGAAAAATGTTGCAAAAATGACTGCCTTCCAAAATCCAACTTGTGTGAACCATCACCAAAATATCGTTCCAAATTCGAATAGAGTTCGACGTACAATTAACTGAGTTTAGGATTGAAGAACATCACGAAGAACGGGTGGGTACAAATATACTTTGAGCCTTTATCCTTTGTTTCTTAAACCGTGAACCAAGCCACGTTACAACCCTTCAAAAGTCCTAACTGAAGCATGGGTTAGTTCGAAAGCATACTGTTACAAAAGGTATCATGACTCCTGTAAGGCTCTGCTCTAAATCCCGAGTTTGAATTTTCTTAGCAAAATTTCTTTACTTGCTAAAACGCATTTTCAAAAAAAACAACTTCAAGACAAACATAAACTTTGCATTACTTGAATATCATTTGTTTGCATATGGCTATTTGTTTGACAGCAGAGAAATTCACACAATGAATATCCGATGAACGAAAGCTCTCCCAGTGAACAAAATCAATTCAAGAAGGATGACGCTTCCATTTGACGAATCTCTTATCAACCGGGGGACTTGACATGTCACTATCCAGCACACCTAGGGCAGTCCAGTCAAGATTTCAAGAAACATCTGAAGAAGTGCAGAGTAACCAGGGGCAAGTCTCCATCTCCGCCACTTGGGGCATTGAACATCAATCTCAGTGAAGGGTTACGTACAATTAAACTTTTTGGTAATGCCACAAACATTCGCTACTAGGGGCAATGAGAAGTCTCTCCAAGGTCCTTCTCATAGGATGATTCCCCAGCAAGAGTATAATCTCTGACCCCCTTTCCCCAACTGAATCAACCTCAAGAATCCTCGAGGACTTCCCCCAACGAAGATGTCACCTCTCTAGCGGACTGACGACAGGGTTTATTTCCCCAACAACACCAGGATTCCCCAGCTTGAGTTTGCCTCTCCGACTACTACAAATCAAAGGACCACAACTCCTCTTCCCCAGTAGACTACTCTACAATCCCTAACAAGTTACTGCGAAACATGGACCCGACCAGATATCAGTTCAACTTCGACTTCCCAGTAGAGAAACGAACGACTAAGATTCCTAAACTCCTTTTCCAAGAAGAAATAAACATACTCCCCACAGAGTTTTCAACTTCCCCCAGCGGAGTTCTCCTCAAACAACAAAACAGGAATCCATTGGAAATATTCTAAGCAAAGTTTGAAGACACACATACTCTTCAACAGCAGTCCAGGATTTATTGACTCCCCAGCTTTTGTCAAGGATTTATTTTCCCAGACAAAAATACATTCATTAACATTTCACATTTCATACATCCTATTTACATACATGATAAGTGCATACAACACAATCTCATTTATTTTGAGAACATTATGACATCGTGCATTTCATACATCATGACATTGCATACAACTAATGCTTTACCTTTTTCTAAAAAAGGTCAATCAACAAATGGCTACCATCAACCTTTCCAAGTTCCAGATTAATACATGTAGCAAGCCAGGAAAACTATATGTGGACGACTGATTGTAGATTAATACCTGAACCAGCCAGGAAAACTATCTACATGAAGAGATTGAAGATTAACACCTGTAACAAGCCAGGAAACTATCTTTCTTTCTCAGGTCAGAGATTAATACCTGAAACCAGACAGGACAACTATCTCGTCGACCAACCTTTTCAAGTTTCAGATTAATACCTATAGCAAGCCAGGAAAACTATCTGTGGACGACTGATTGTAGATTAATACCTGAAACCAGCCAGGAAAACTATCTACATGAAGGGATTGAAGATTAACACCTATAAAAAGCCAGGAAACTATCTTTCTTTCTCAGGTCAGAGATTAATACCTGAAACCAGATAGGACAACTATCTCGTCGACCAACCTTTTCAAGTTCCAGATTAATACCTGTAGCAAGCCAGGAAAACTATCTGTGGACGACTGATTGTAGATTAATACCTGAAACCAGCCAGGAAAACTATCTACATGAAGAGATTGAAGATTAACACCTATAAAAAGCCAGGAAACTATCTTTCTTTCTCAGGTCAGAGAGTAATACCTGAAACCAGACAGGACAACTATCTCGTCGACCAACCATTTCAAGTTCCAGATTAATACCTGTAGCAAACCAGGAAAACTATCTGTGGACGACTGATTGTAGATTAATACCTGAAACCAGCCAGGAAAACTATCTACATGAAGAGATTAAAGATTAATACCTATAGCAAGCCAGGAAAACTATCTTTCTTTCTCAGGTCAGAGATTAATACCTGAAACCAGCCAAGACAACTATCTCGTCGACCAACCTTTTCAAGTTCCAGATTAATACCTGTAGCAAGCCAGGAAAACTATCTGTGGACGACTGATTGTAGATTAATACCTGAAACCAGCCAGGAAAACTATCTACATGAAGAGATTGAAGATTAATACCTGTAGCAAGTCAGGAAAACTATCTTTCTTTCTCAGGTCAGAGATTAATACCTGAAACCAGACAGGACAACTATCTCGTCGACCAACCTTTTCAAGTTCCAGATTAATACCTGTAGAAAGCCAGGAAAACTATCTGTGGACGACTGATTGTAGATTAATACCTGAAACCAGCTAGGAAAACTATCTACATGAAGAGATTGAAGATTAATACCTGTAGAAAGCTAGGAAAACTATCTTTCTTTCTCAGGTCAGAGATTAATACCTAAAACTAGCCAGGACAACTATCTCGTCGATCAACCTTTTCAAGTTCCAGATTAATACCTATAGCAAGCCAGGAAAACCATCTGTGGACGACTGATTGTAGATTAATACCTGAAACCAGCCAGGAAAACTATCTACTCGACCAACTCATGCTTATTCAACTTCAAGACTTCTGAAAACAGTTTACGAATTCTCCAAATACGGATGTTAATCTATCGCTTGTTCAGACTCAACTTCTGAAAACAGTTTACGGATTCTCCAGATACGGATGTTAATCTATCGCTTGTTCAGACTCAACTTCTGAAAACAGTTTACGAATTCTCCAGATACGGGTGTTAATCTATCGCTTGTTCAGACTAAACCTCTGAAAACAGTTTACGGATTCTCCAGATATGGATGTTAATCTATCGCTTGTTCAGACTCAACTTCTGAAAATAGTTTACGGATTCTCCAGATACAGATGTTAATCTATCGCTTGTTCAGACTCAACCTCTGAAAATAGTTTACGGATTCTCCAGATACGGATGTTAATCTATCGCTTGTTCAGACTCAACCTCTGAAAGCAGTTTACGGATTCTCCAAATACGGATGTTAATCTATCGCTTGTTCAGACTCAACTTCTGAAAACAGTTTACGGGTTCTCCAAACATGGACGTCAATCTATTGCTTATTCAGACCCCCAGCTCAGAGATGTTCCGAAACATGGACACCTTTCTGATACTCATTTCTTGCACTTACAACAAACATTCTTGGATGGCATCTTTAAGCCCATCCCCGACAAGATTCTGTCACACCTATGGATGGCATCTTTAAGCCCATCTCCACAACTTTCTATCATCTCTCCAAATGGCATATCTAAGCCCATTCTCCCAATCATCACATCACGGAGTGCAAATTTCTGGGCACTCTAGTGTTCAATCATCTTTCACCTTCAAGTCACGAATGGCAAATTCGCCAATCTAACTCTTCAGGTGTAAGAAGATTGAACAGGGGCAGCTGTTGTACCCCAAAATTTGCCCTCTCAATTTTCAAGGCCTTTCTCACAAGGATTCTCAAGGTTCAAGCCTGCACAAGTGCATTGGAATTTTCCAGTACCAAAATTAAAAGGAAACTGTCAAAAATGGAGAAAACAGATAAAAATAACATTTTGACAAAAATTGGAGAAATACAAGTGTTCTTCGTTTCAGATCTTTCGATTGGCCTTTTGGCCTCTTTCGCACAAGCTTGGCTTGCATCCTTCGATTGGCCTTTTGGCCTCTTTCGACACAAGCTTGGTTTGCATCCTTCGATTGGCCTTTTGACCTCTTTCGACACAAGCTTGGCTTGCATCCTTCGATTGGCCTTTTGGCCTCTTTCGACACAAGCTTGGTTTGCATCCTTCGATTGGCCTTTTGACACAAACTTGGCTTGCATCCTTCGATTGACCTTTTGGCCTCTTTCGCCTGAGCATGTGACTTCTTGTTGCAGGTTTCGTTTGTGTCTTTTGCTGCCTGCATGCTTGCAGTCGAAGGCCATGACCTACTGGTCACATGTACCCCTTGCAAGGCAAGTCTTCGTTTGGGCACTCACCTTCTGTGTGCCTAGATGAAAACTGCAGTTGAGCAAGAGCCTCCTTCGAATGCAACTTAGGTACATCCTTCGTTTTGAGCAGGTGCCTCCTTCGAATGCAACTTGGTATTACCCTTCGACTCAGAAGCCAGGAAACTCCCTCACGCTAAAAGGCAATGACTCCCTTTATGTTTGCTTCGACCCAGGTTTTCGATTGGGCAAGATGCTTCCTTCGAGCATGAGCTTTCGATTGGGCAATAGCTTCCTTCGAGTTAGCTTGTTTCGACCACAAGCTTCGACTGAGGCAAAGGCTTCCTTCAAACATGTGTGCTTCGATCTCACTCTTGCATTTGACTCAAGACCAAATCTCGTTTGCCAGGCTGTGTTGCGTCCAAATCTTAACATAGTCAGAAGCTTGTACAAAGTTTTTAAACTTTACCTTTTGGATACTACTATTCTGGGTTAAAGGCTACATACTCTTTCTTTTCATAGAGAGTACTTTATCACAGAAGTAGCTGCCAACCTGAATTTGGTCTGAGCACAAGCAACGTCAGAGGCATAAGTCACATCTCCTGCACCCCACTGCTGCTGCTGTCAACAGGCTCCCACATGTACTGTCACGCCACATTATTTTATTATTCTTTGCAAGGCTGGCTACGGACGAACATGTCCATTCTTTCTCTATAAATACAAGAACTTTTGCAAAGCTGAAGAGGATCTTTGGACCAGCAGAACGAATCTCCCAAAGTTTCTCAAACACAGAAAAACTCTCAAGTTCATCAACACTTGAGAAATCAAAACCCAGAATTCCAAACACTTGCTTCCTTCGATTCTGAAGAACAAATACTCTTCAGTATCCTTCGAATCCAGTTTGGAAAGAAACACAAGACTTGTTTCTTTCCTTCCTTCGAATCCAGCAGTCCAAGCACAGCTGTTGGCCCCCTCTGTCAAATCCAGAACCTTGGAGCTCCACTCAAGGTCCCACATCCATTCAAGGCCTGAAGCGAGGTAAGTTATTCTTACCTTTGAAATTTTCGTTTCATAACATGTAAACACAATTCCTTTTCGTTTGAAACATTGTACATACCATTGTTCCTTTCGTTTCCACATTTTTAACATGTTTTTAAAAGTTAACCCTTTCGTTTTGCTTGTTGTTTGCCTGAACTAGCTTTAGTTATTAAACTGTTTGAAAGATAAATACTAGCATGGCCTCAGGCCATGTTAGCATTTAATGCTTGAAATGAAAGAAACAGGAAACAGGAAATAGGGAACGAAGCTTCTGGCTTCTACCCTCTTTCTCCAGGTCAAACGAAAGAGTCAACCAGGAGGAAAACCATGTTGACTTCTAGGCCCAAACGAAAAGGATACCTTCACTGACTTCCAACCCCTAATCGAAAGACATTCCCTCACTGACTTCCAGGCCCCAGTCGAAGGATACAACTTTCTTCTGCCTTTACCCAATCGAATGACAGGACCTCGCCCCTTCCAAGGCCCAATCGAAAGACGTGACTTTGCTGTTTCCAGTCCCAATCGAAGGAGGCCAACAGAATGCATATCAAAGGCAGCTCCTGCCCAAATCGAAGGAGGCCAGCAGAATGCAAATTGAAGGGTGCTCCTACCTGGGTCGAAAGACACTCTTTTTTCTTACTTTTATTTTATTTTTTTTCCTATTTTCTTGCCTTTCGATATGGTTGTAATAGCGTAGGATTTTATCTTTCTGCATTTTATTTACTTTGTACAAATGCTAGTAATTAGACGTGTATGGCAAGATAAAATCAACAAGTAGACAACCTAAAAATCAAAGATAAATGCATGCAATAGAACACACTTTGCACACATGCACCCTTAGGGTAATCTCACTTGTTGCCTCGGAAAATAGTCATGTCCCTCGAGCATGGGCGTTTTAGCATAGACCCTCGATAAAAGATCGTAGTCCCTCGATGACCCTCGATGTTGCCTTCGGTAAACGATCTAGTCCCTAAAACGACATTGCTAAAACGTCCCATATGTTGCCTTCTATGACTATACAAACGTCCCACTCCCATCCCGTTCAACATCCTAACGCAAGGTTGTTCATCAAACACAATGGTGAAACAACACTGCTAAAAGGGTTAAAACATAAGAAAGATCTTTGAGTAAAATTAGGGTAGACAACTCTTAGTTACTTGATCAAAAATCTTGCAAAACATCCTTGCCATTTTTCAAACACACTTCACAAACATAACTTCCAAACAAACTTTCAAAAACATTGAAACATCTTTTCAAAAAGACAAACACCTTTGTAAAACATTCAAACGAATTGTTATAAAGGTTTCCTAGACAAGGCATCTTTTTCAAAACATTTTCAAAACCACACACAAAACACCATTTCAAGCAATTGAAAAGCAAAGGCAAGTGATCTAAAACAAGTAACTAAGAGCCCATGGAAAATCATGGATGAAAAGGATGCTAGCACCTTCCCTTTTCATAATCTACGCCCCGAACCCATGAAAACATCTCAAAGGTCTTTCCTGTGCTTTTTGACCTTTCCTTAGGATAAATAAAAAGTCGATGGCGACTCTTGCTAAACCGAACATTTGCGAACAAAAACGCAAAATCCCAAGTCAGTTCTCCCACTGTATCACAGCTCCTTAGGATTTTTAAATTCTATCTTTATTCTCTTGTACTTAGGATTATTGAAACTTGTACTAAAAGTTGTAATCCATTCCAAAGTTATTATTAAAATGAGATTTTTCAGTATTTCCAAATGTGTTAGTTCCTCAATATTTGCAATTGTTTATAATTCTTTGAGTTCCTTCAATAAACACAATAAATCATACGCATTGCATATCATGTATAATTTTGCACATATTTTTGCATTCTTATCTTTCCCACGTGTCTTACTTGTTTCTCTACTTTGTTCATTCAGCAAGTTGTCTCGTCACTATCATACTCGGGCTAATTCTAGAAGGAAGATGGAAAACCTTGAACAAGAGAATCGTGAGCTGCGCGAAGAAGTGACTGCTTTGAGGGCTGGTATGGCCAACCTAACTACTTTGGTAGATTCATTGGTGGCTGCTCAGAATCATCCACCACATCCTCCTCCTCCGCCTCTTCATGTTACTCAACCATAACAGACGACTGTTATTTCAGATATTCTGTCAGTTCCCATCTCTGTTACTCCTGTTACTGCTACTCAATACCAAATACCCTGCGGTTAGCCGTGGGGAATGCCTCCGAATTTCATGCCAGAAGGTTACAATCCTGCTTCTCAAGTTGCCTATTTGTTTAAATTGTTGTTGTTTCTGCACCTCCTGTGGTGCATGTTGTCCCTGTTATTAATAATGAGATTCATCATGTTGCACCTCCTGCGATGAATGTTATGCCTGTTATTAATGATGAAGTTTATCATGCGCCTCCTACACCAAGTGAAAGTTTGGGATTTTATGACTGAATGGATAACTTTCAGGATCAATTCAATGAAATGCAGAAAGAAGTGAAGGCTCTCTAAGGGAAAGAGCTATCTGGACAGAATGTCAGTGACCTCTGCTTGGTTCCTAATGTGAAAGTGCCAACAAAGTTTAAAGTACCAGAATTTGAGAAGTACAAGGGAAACTCTTGTCCCCATAACCACCTAGTTATGTATATTAGAAGGATGTCCACTCATGCTGATGACCAACACTTGCTTATTCATTACTTCCAGTATAGTTTAACTGGTGCTTCCTTGAAATGGTATATGGGATTAGACAATAGCAACATTCATACATTCAATGACTTGGGTGAAGATTTTGTGAAGCAGTATAAGTACAACATGTTTATGGCACCTCACCGTGACCAATTGAGAGAGATGTCTTAGAAAGATAAGGAATCACTTAAAAACTATGCACATCATTGGTGCCAGGTTGCTGCTCAAGTGGTACCCCCAATGGGAGAGCAAGAAATGACTAAGTTCTTCCTAAAAACCCTTGGTTCATTTTGCTATGAAATAATGGTTGCAAGTGTACTAAGTGATTTCACTGAGATGGTAATTATGGGTGTCCGCCTAGAGGAAGTCGTCAGAGAAGGACAATTGTCAAAAGATGAAGGTTCTAGTGGAACAGTGAAATCATCATATGAGTTTTCTAAAAAAAACAAGGAGAAACGAATGTTGTTGTTCAAGAAAAAAGGATTAGACCTCCAAGAAGACGTCACCAATATAAACAACATGTTGCTTCAGTAACTTCGGTCACCAATGTAGCTCTGACTGTTGTTGCCTATCAGAGAGCACCTCAATAAGGTAATCAAGGGAAAGGTTAGAAGAGGGAAGCTTTTGATCATATTATGATGAGTTATACAGAATTGTTTCCGGCTATGATTCAGCATAACCTGGTGCATACTAGGCCTCCCTATGTTATACTTCTAATTTTCCCATGGTATTATAAAGCTGGTCAGACTTGTGCTTTTCATCAAGGAGCCCCTGGGAACAATATTGAAAACTATTATCCATTGAAGTCTGAAGTGAAGAAGATAGTAAGATCTGGTCTTCTGTCTTTTAAAGATATTGGTCCCAATGTGAAAGCTAATCCACTACCCAAGCATGAAGGTGGAGGTACTGTGAATATGGTTTCTTGTTGTCCAGGAGAATTCAGAATCTTTTACATAAACATGGTAAGAGGGAATTAGGTGAAGATGCATGCTTTGCTATGTCAATACAGTCACTATGAGCATGACCATAAAGCATGTCGGGTATATAGAGAAACACTCGCGGTTGTTCTATGGTAGAAGGTGATTTACAAGAGATGTTGGATCAAGGCCTTATCCATATCAACAGGCCAAAGGAACAATATGAGAATAATGTGAATATGGTTTATGGATGTTGTTGTACCACAAAATTTTCCCTCTCATTTCTCAAAGAATCACCCTAGATCCTCAAGTTTGCTTCCATCCGATTCCAAGCCTTGAACTGCAATTTTTCAAGAAAAGTCATCCGCAAGGGGAAAATGGTCATTTGCACACTGGGAAGTCCAACTTTGACTTTTGATCAAAATCAAATCTCAAAAATCATATTTCATCAAGACATGTTGGAATATGAAGTTTGTTTCATCAAGGAATCCAAAAGTCAAATTTTACTTTGGAAAAGTCAAATTCTAAATACTTAGAAATTTTTTCTAAGTGTTTAAGAGTTATGACAATTTCAGAACTTCTGACCAGATTATCACCATAACACTCAGCAAATTCTGGATATTCTCAAGATAGAGTTTGGTCAGAACTTCTGGGCAAGTTTTCACAAAGGTTCAGTCAGAGTCTGCAAGGGTAAATCAAAGAAGGTTACAAAGCGTGCTGCAAACTTCCTGGAAAGTCTGGAAACTCCTTCAGAACATGTTGGAGACAGAAGATACAAATATCAGAGGTTGGATGTTACGCTGAAGCTGAAATTCTGATCCAGAACTAAGCCTTGGTGTAGAATCTCACGTTGCAGGATTTCTGGTTGTGATAAGTCTCATCGTCATTTAATGTTCACAACTACTTTTTGAGTCTTTATCCAAAGGATTTTCACCACGTGTACCTCTACTGTCTTGGGATAGAAAACTTTGGTACTAGGCCCATGCTTTGTTTTGCTTTTCCTTAAATCCTGGTGACAACTCCAGCTTAAGCATGGTTAAAAGCTGCTAATCAGCAGCTAGGTCAGCCTACGCCTGCATCCCATAATTTCACCAAACTAGCATACGAAAACAATGATGAAAAAGCAAGGGAGTAGGATGCCAAATGGATTTTAAAATCCCATTTGTCTTTTCCCCCAAAATCACAACAAAATTCACCTATAAATAAGTTACTCCATCACACTTTCAAGGGGTTGGCTTTAGAAAAGAGAGAACTATCAAAGGAGAAAAAGAAACCTATGAAACCCTTCATAAAAATCCAGATTTCCCAAACAGAAAACCAAACCCTTGTTCTTCCCTTTGAATCAAAGAACTTGGCATTTTCTCTTCTGTTACTCTTGTTGATTCCAGAACATCCAAAGGCAACAACTCAAAGCTCCAAGAACGCTCCAGGTTCAAGGTAAGTCTTTCTGACTTTGCTTGTTTTTCATTCTGAACATCATTAACATGTAAATATCATAGTATTAATGTTGTCCATATCATTGCATAAGTAGAAAAACTGTGGATCAGAGTTTCTTGATTAGGGCTAGACTCAGATTTAGGATTAGAACTTCTATAAGTTGTTGTGCTGTTATCCTTCTGATTTGCTATTTAATAAGAACTGAATGAATTGCTGGTGTGCTGATTAAAAGTCAAAATGTAACACAGAACTTGTAGGATTTTCTCACTGTTTAGCATGCAGGACTTCTGAGTTCTCTTCACTGTTTTAACACACAGAACTTCTATGATTTTTTCTCACTGTTAACACACACTGAACTTCTGATTCTTACATGCTGATAACGCACTGAACTGCTAATGTTCACCCACTGGCTCAGCATAATACAGAACTTCTGATGATTCACCCATTGTTCTAACACATCACAAAACTTCTGAGTTCTCCTTACATGTCAAATACACTGAACTTCTGATGTTTCCACTCGCTGTTTTCAAACACTCAGAGTTTCTGATTTTTACATGTTGATAACACACTGAACTACTGATATCTCCTCACTGTTTTAGTGTAATGCAGAACTTCTGACTTGTGGCCCACTGTCTGAATGCAACCCAGAATTTCTGTGTCTATCCTCTAACATTTCTTGCAGGACCTCAGAGTTTACCAATTCAGAACTTCTGATGCCCACTGACGTTCCTCTCTGAGTCATCACACGCCTGGCTTCAGAACTTCTGATCCTTGTTTATTTTTTCTTGCAGTAGCACGTTGTTTCTGTCTTTCATTTATTTCCCTTTTCATCATTTTTTTATATTAACATAAAAAACATAAAAATATTTTCCTTTTAATTTATTTCCTTAAGACAAAAACATTTTCTAAACAAGTCCATTTCTTTCTTATATTATGCATGTCAATATGGTTGTAATAGATAATTAGGACTTAAATTCCTTGCAATCCCCATTTGTAAATTTGTATACCCCATCCCCAAATGTTGTAATAGCGTAGGACTTTACATTTCTGCAACTTATCGCTTTCAAATGTAAGTGCTAGTAATTAGGGTGTGTATGGCAAGATATGAAAATCAATAAATAGATCACCCTAATCAAGACTAAATGCATGTAATCAAACACACTTACACACGAGCACCCCTAGGGTAATCTCACTTGTTGTCTATCGGAAAATAGTCATGTCCCTCGGATATGGGACGTTTTAGCAAAGACCCTTCGATAAAAAAGATCGTAGTCCCTCGATGACCCTCGATGTTGCCTTCAATAAATGATCTAGTCCCAAAGAAACGACATTGCTAAAACGTCACATGGGTTGCCTTCTATAACTATACAAACGTCCCGCACCTGTCCCTTCACATCCAATGATGGGGCTTCTTACCAAAACAATGGTAAGATAGCAACATCTAAAGGTGGAGGAAAAGAACACCTAAGACCTTTTGAGTAAGTAGAATGCTCCTAGTTGCTTGCTCAATTTCAAAACAAACATCCTTGCTATTTTCACAAACAAACACTTTCAAAAACACTTTCAAAACACTTTCCAAACATGGAATATTTTCAAAAGCTTAACACTTTGTATACTTTCTTACGAACGAGAACTATTACAAAGTTTGCTAAATGATGGCGCCTTTTCAAAATACTTTCAAAAACCACACAAAGCACATTTTTCAAACAAAAGCAAGTGATCTAGAAAGTAACTAAGAACCCATGGAAAACCATGGATGAAAAGGGTGCTAATACCTTCCCTTTTCATAATCTACCCCCCGAACTCAAGAAAACATCTCTAAAGGTCTGTTCTGTGCTTTTTCACCTTTCCTTTTTGGATAAAAGAAAAGTTGGTGGAGACTCTTGTTAAACCACAACATTTGCAAACACAAACGCAAACCTCAAGTCAGTTCTCCCACCGTATCACAGAAATGGCGACTCTGCTGGGGAAAGGTTTTCTTACAAGTGGGGTTACCTTAGGGTTAGGTCACATTTACTTGCTTTCATTGTTTGATTTGTGTGCTCTATATTTTGTTATTTGTTCGGGCTTGGTTTTATCCTCCACCCGGACCTGGGACACCTTTTTTAGGTAAATAGCAATAGATTATGGAAATTGTATGGTGTATACCGATATGGTTGAAACAATGGCTATGTTAGTGTGACGCATTTGTAGATACCAGTATCCCTCGTGGTGAATCGAGGAGAATACGGGGCCCTTGAGTGGCGTCATGAAGCACTAACGGACTTTAGAACCCTAATTGAACAAACTTGGCCATTAGGATGTAGTGAGATAGCCGGTTTCGGTGTAGAGCTGAAAATTGGTTGATACTCGATGCTACAATCATTGAGGCTGAACTTTTGGGATATCTCGGCCGCAAGAAAAGATTGATTATGCTGAGACAACGCCTAAGAGGAAGGTCGGTGATATTGAGATCCTTTAGAACCCGATTACTATTACTAGCACAGGTTGAGCCAACTAAACTTCAAGAGGGTACTTACCTACAAACTCCATGCAAGCCTAAAACTAAGGATTTGTTTGCTTTGTGTGAATATGATTATTTGTATATGAACTTGCTTACCTCGCATATCTGTACATAACATCATAACATCATACCATAGCATTTTCAATAACCATTTCAAGGATCTTGAGGGTCTTTGATGCAGGGTCACGTTGAACCAGACGTCTACCAAATGGCAAGAGGATTTATTTTCCTCTAACCAAAACACCGTAAAAAATCAAGTCCCACAAACCAGAGTCAAGGGCTATGATCCACTTGACATGGTGAGCTTAATTCTCGTGGAAGGACATCCACCAATACAAAGTTCTCCAAATCCAAAATTCTAAGTGACTACTAACCCCACGAGATCCTTGAAAACATGCATCCACATATCATGCATCATATCATGACAGGTTTCTCCCATACAGGTATCCTTATCTTCCTACTGTTTATTTCAATAAGATGGATATGGAACAAACGGTGAAAGATCTCCAAGCTCAAAACGCTCAATTCCAACAAATGTTCCTGGCTATGGCTAAGGGGCAAGAGGACCTGAAAACTCTCCTTCTCAAAGACAAAAGGAAGAAGTCCAAGAAGTCAGTAGGTGTCCTAAACTCGAGAATAAGACCTAGAGGACCAGTCAAGAGAGCTCTAGATCTCTCAACTCCGTCCAAAACGAGGGATAGTGTCGAAGAAGACCACAATTTGGAGATTGATGAAGTTGAAGCTGAATACTCCGAGGAACAATATCCTTCCACTGATGACAAGTACAAACAGTTGGAGGATCGCCTCAGTGCTATGGAGATTCAACATATACCTGACTTGGATTTAAGAGACATGGGTTTGGTTTCTGGAGTGGTCATCCCGCCAAAGTTCAAAATCCCTACCTTTTCCCTGTACGATGGAGTCTCTTGCCCTAAGATGCACTTAAAGTCTTATGTTCACAAGATTTAACCATACACAACTGATCCAAAGCTTTGGATCCATTTCTTCTAAGAGAGCCTAGTAGGGACTCAACTCGAATGGTTCTATCAATTGGAGAGTTCTCGCATCCACACCTAGGAGGATTTAGTTGTTGCTTTCTATAAGCAGTATCAGTACAATGCTAATCTTGCACCAACTCGTGTGCAATTGCAGAACATGACCATGGGTTCCAACGAGAGCTTCAAAGGGTATACCTAAAAGTGGAGAGATCTGGCTAGTAGGGTGCAGCCCCCTTTAACTGACAGGGAGCTGATTGACATCTTTATGGGAACTTTGATAGGGTCTTTCTTCAAACACTTGATCGGAAGCTCCTCAGTCAGGTTCACCGAGCTAATACTGACCGGCGAAAGGGTCTAAGCTGGCATCAAAAGTGGAAAGATCCAAGGAGCTACACCTTCTGACGCTCAGAAAAATCCATAAAATGGGAAGAAAGAGTCCAATGCTGTGTATGGTCAAAAGAGTCTTCATGACCAACACGTAGGAGCAATCTTGATCTCTAATCCTACGCCTGATCAACAAAGACAGGGGCATCAGCGTAAGGAGGTTGCGCCTAAAAGACAATTCACTAAGATCAACATGTCATTGGCTCAAGCGCTACAACACATGTTGAAGGAAGAGTTGATTACGTTAAAGGCTCCTCTCCGAAACCCAAATACTTCCGCTCCTACTTCTCATCCCAATGAAAGGTGTGCATACCACTCTGATAGTCCAGGACATGACACAAACAATTGTTGGGCTCTGAAGAAAAAGGTCCAAGACATGAATGATGTCAAGGAGATCGAGTTTGACCCTCTAGAGACTCCAAACATAATCACTGATCCTATGACGAATCATTGAAAGCTTTTGTTCATTTGAATTTTCAAGTTGTAATCTCTTTTGTTATTCAAACAATTATTTATTAATGTCAAACTTTCTTTCATTAATGCATTGCATATGTTTGTCTTGAATTCATCCGTTTGTTTTCTCTATATTTAAACTATGCCTTTTACTCTCTTTATGACATTCAACTTTTGCTAAAAGATACAAGCCTTTAGAGGGAGGATGACGAAAACAATGCCACAATCCCATACAATATGCTTTTGGATAGACCTTGCTGATGATGTACAGGAATTCTTTCAAATACTAAACACTGGAGTTATAAGGAAGATAATCCCTAGTCAACCCCTTTGAGCCAAAGAAGTAGAAGTTTTTCTTTTTCACAAAATTAAAACCTTTAAAAAAAACCTGGGGCAGGGTAGTCTCTCAGTTAATTCAAACGCGCGTTTAGCCGTAAACTCTTATCTCGTAATACACTGAATGGTGTCAAGAAACATTCCTCTGGAATCAAAAGACGGTGATGGTTCCCTATCACATAGGCAGTAATTATCTCTCAAAAAGAAAAGCCCACTAAGTCAAAACCTACAAAGGAGACTTAAGAAAACTGGGGCATCCCGCTGACTGTAACCTCAAAACAAGAACAATCAGGAAAAAAATTAGGAATAACAAATCAAATAAAAAGAGGTCACTACAAATCCTCAACAACATGAAAAAATATTGCAAGAATGACTGCCTTCCGACAAACTCAACCTGTCTGAACCATCACCAATACGTTATTCCAGACCCAATTGGAGTTCGAGCGTACAATTAACTGAGTTTAGGACTGAAGAATGTCACGAAGAGCGGGTGGGTACAAATACATTTTTGAGCCTTTATCTTTTGTTTCTTAAACCATGAACCAAGCCACATTACAACCCTTCAAAAGTCCTAATTGAAGCATGGGTTAGTTCGAAAGCATACTGTTACAAAAGGTATCCTGACTCCTGTAAGGCTTTACTCAAAATCCAGAGTTGGATTTTTCTTGCAAAATTTATTTACTCGCTAAAAACGCATTTTTCAAAATTTCAAGACAAACATAAACTTTGCATTACTTGAATATCACTGTTTTCATATGGCTATTTGTTTAACAGCAGAGAAATTTACACAACGAATATCCAGTGAACGAAAGCTCTCTTAGTGAACAAAATCACTTCAAGTGGGATGACATTTCCAATGACAAATCTCCTATCAACAAGGGGGTACGACATGTCACTATCCAGCACACTTGGGGCAGTCGAGTCAAGATTCCAAGAAATATCTCAAGAAGTACAGAATAACTAGGGGCAGGTCTCCATCTCCATTACTTGGGGCATTGAACGTCAATCTCAGTAAAGGGTTACGTACAATCAAACTTTTTGTCAATGCCACAAACATTCGCTACTAGGGGCAGTTACAAATCTCCCCAAAAGTCCTTCTCATAGGATGTTTCCGCAGCAAGAGTTTAATCTCTGAAAACCTCTCCCTAGCTTAGTAGACTTCAAGAATCCTCGAGGACTTTCCCCCAACGAAGTCATCACCTCTCAAGCAGACCGGCAACAGGTTTTATTTCCCCAACAAACAGTAGGATTCCCCAACTTGAGGTGGCCTCTCCGGTTACTAAAAATTAAAGGACCACAACTCCTCTTCCCTAGTAGACTACTCTATAATCCCCAACAAGTTATTATGAAACATGGACCCGAACAGATATTAGTTCAAATTCTACTCCCCAGTAGAGCAACGGACAACCGAGACTCCTGAACTTTTTCCCCCAAGCAGGAATCAATACTCTCCACAGAGTTCTCAACTTTCCCCAATGGAGTTCTCCTCAAAAAAACAGGAATCCTTGGTGGAAATATTCTAAGAAATGTTTGAAGACTCACCTACTCTTCAACAGCAGTCCGGGATTTAATGACTCTCCAGCATTTGTCAAGGATTTATTTTTCGGACAAAGATACATTCAAATAAACATCTCACATTTCATGTACCATATTACATACATGACAAGTGCACACGACACAATCTCATTTATTTTGAGAACATCATTACGCAATGCATACATCATGACATTGCATACAAATGACTCTTTACCTTTTCAGTAAAGATCAGTCAACAGATAAAGGTCATCATCCTTTTGGAGTAGTAATCATCCAAGATTCCTTCATCATCCTTTAGGGGTAGTAATCGTCCAAGATTCCTTCATCATCTTGCTGAGCATTCAGATACAATTCAGATACGCTCCAGATACAGATGCCATCCTGATACTCATTCAGATTCAACTTTCAGATATAGTTCAGATACGCTCCAGATATGGATGCCATCCTGATACTCATTCAGATTCAGCTTTCAGATACAATTCAGATGTGCTCCAGATACAGATGCCATCTTGATACTCATTCAGATTCAGCTTTCAGATACAATTCAGATACGCTCCAGATACGGATGTTGTGATACATTGGGAGAACTGACTTGAGGTTTTGTGTTTGTGTTCGCAAATGTTTCGGTTTAGCAAGAGTCGCCACCGACTTTTTATTTTATCTAAAAGGAAAGGTCAAAAAGCACAGGAAAGACCTTTGAGACGTTTTCTTGGGTTCGGGGGGTAGATTATGAAAAGGGAAGGTGCTAGCACCCTTTTCATCCATGGTTTTCCAGGGCTCTTAGTTACTTGTTTAGATCATTTGCTTTGCTTTTCCAATTGTTTGAAATGGTGCTTTGTGTGGTTTTGAAAGTATTTTGAAAAGAGGTCATCGTTTTGGCAATCTTTGTAATGATTCTTGTTTGAAGAATGTATACAAAGATGTTTTGTCTTTTGAAAAATGTTTCAATGTTTGAAAGTTTGTTTGGAAATTGTTTTGAAATTGTGTGTGTGGTTTTGAAAATAGCAAGGATGGTTTGCAAATTGATCAAGTAACTAGGAGTTGTCTACCCTATTCAAAGATCTTTCCTACACATTTTTAACCCTTTGACATTATTGTTTTACCATTGTATTTGGTAAACAACCTTGTATTTGGATGTTAAACGGGACGGGCGTGGGTCATCGTATAAACATGATAGCAATAGTGCCAAGTATCTTAGCAAGTTTTAGGGACTAAGATCATTTGTTTTTAGGCAACATTTGAAAGCGTCATCGAGGGAATATGATCTTTTTGTTTTGATTGATTTTTCCAAGATACCTACCATGCATACCATGGCCATTTTAAGGCAACAAAGTGGGTGAAACCCTAGAGGTGCTTGTGTGCATTGTGTTGTCATTTTTCATGCTTTTTTGTCTTGCATTTAGTCATGCTATTTGTTTGATTTTGGTCTTTGCATACAAACGCTAGTTTTTACTATCATGGCATATGAAAGCAATAAATGAGTAAAGTAAATCTAACTATTACAACAATATTATGGGAAGCGGGTACAAGTTTGAATAGGGGGATATTGCTCAAAATAAAACCCTAATTTACTATTACAACCCAATTGAATTTATACAACAATAAATAAACAAGTATTTAAATGTACAATTAAATATAAATATGTGTTGTACCCAAAAATTTTCCCTCCCATATTTCTCAAAACATTGCAAGAAAAATCTCCAAGTTGCTCAAAGTAGTCCAAGAGTTGGTCAGACAAGCTCTCTCCTAAGGAAGTCTACCCCAAATTAGGGTTTTGTGTTGCATCAAGATCCTTGAGTCCAAATGACCTCAAGTGCTCCCCAATGTCCTAATATGTTCTCAAGGTCATCCATGTCAAGTTTCAAGCCTTGCAGAGGAAGTTTGCTCAGTCAATTGCTCAAAGGTCCAAAAGTCGAATGTGTTAGGGCAAAAGTCAATTGTGACCTACAAATAGTCAAACTTCAATATTTTTTGTCAACATTCTCATTTTGAAGTATATTTCATCATTTTATCAAGGGTTGATCATGATTCATCAAGGATTGCTCAAAATTCATCAAGACTCAAAAGTTGCTAAATTAGGGTTTTGTAGGAAAAGTCAACTCAACTTTGACCAAGCATAACTTTCTCATACTTTATGAGAAATGACCCATATAAAGCTCATTTTTAAGAGGATGTAATTGCCTACAATCCATATTCATACCCGAAGATCAAAATATGCACTCACAAGAAGTTATGAATTTGGACATTATATGTCATTTTTGAAAGTCAACAAAAACACCTTTTTTGCCAAAGCTCCTAACTTGAGCATGGAATATCAAAATGATATGATACCAAAAGGTTTGGTTATACGACATCTCAAGCTTTCTAAAAAGTCAAATAACACCTCCAAAAGTTCAAATTTTGCCAAATGGGCCCATTCTTTTTCACTTGTTTTGAGTTTGCATTATTTCCCACGTGATCTAGCTTTGTCCATGTGTCCATATATTATTTTTATTATTTAATTTGATTTTTATTTGAATTAATTCATTTTAAATCAAATAAAATCACATAAAATCAAAAACATTGAAAACTAAAGATCTTGTGATCATTTCAGGTTTCAGTAGACAGCTTGCATCCTTCCAAACTCGTATCAAGCCATGTGGGTACAAAAAGATGTGATTTGGATCAAATTTCTAAAGTTTTTATGGAGGATCAAATCAAATATCCAAGCATCAATGGAGGAAGATTTGGACCGCAAATTCTAACCTAATGTATTGTACAATACATAAGGAAGCGAGGCATACAAGAATCAGGGTTAGAGAGCAATTCTGGAGGCAGAACAAAACTTGCAAAAACAAGAAAAAAGTGTGACTTCGAAATCAACCCTAGAGGCAGATTTCAAGGCTTAATATTGGTCTCAATCTCTTCCTGGCCATCTCCAGAAGCGAAACCAATCAAGACAACGCGTTCTCAGACCCTCCCAAGCTCTGTAAGTTCCTCACGAGTCCGCCATGTTCTTGATTTAATATTTCATAAATTAGGCATTGTTAATACAAATTATTGCATATTTGTGATCACCACATCATTTACAAGCTTTTGGTATGATTTGATTTCGTTTATCTGACTTGTAGAGAGATCCATCATTGTTAGGGTTTCGTTCTTATTTTTGGGGTTTCTTGTTTCAGGGATAATTGGCCCCAGATATGGGCATGGTTGCATCCAGGAGGGTGAGATGAACTCAACCCTGGCCTTAGAATCCATTTTCATGGCCGGTACAAGGTTTTGAAGGTGGACAGGCTTGTAGCGACGAACCTTTGTCCGTAGGTATAGGTCCTGGAACTTTTAGCAATGGTTCAGGGACAGGGATGATGATTTGTCATCCATCCATAGGACCATTCAAAAACGCGCGCTCTTTTTTTTATTTCTGGCAATTGATTTTGTTTTTATATATTACATTATGCTTGTATTATTATAACAAATGAAACAACGCAGCCCAGTGGTAGACACCTCAGCGCTTAAAGCATCCCAAGGCTGGAGGTCAGGGGTTCGATCCCTGCCTCCAACAATATGCATTTTCTTGTTGTTTTTCAGGAGATCTAGTGTGAACACAAGTCCACAGTCTACCATGCGCCTCACTCCTCAACATGCCAGATGGCCAGGTGGCCAGATTTGATGGTCAAAAATTGAAGGAGCACCATAAAGCCAGTCAACGCGCGTGTATGGGATCCCAAAAAGTCAATTGGGTCACCTCTAAATGGGCCAACAAAATTGCTTTCAACACCTCCAGATCTCAGGCCCATTCTCTCTTTCTCTCATATTTTATTTAATTGTTTATTTTATTTAAATTATGTTATTTTATTTAATTAATTTACTAACCAATAAACAAATTTTCTGTTTGTTATCAAAAAAATCACCAAAAAATATTTTTTGTCCAATTAAAATTAAGAACTTTATTTTTCTTTAATAAATTTTAATTAATTAGGTTTTTAATTCTAGGAAACTTTAATTTATTTTTTCAAATAAATAAAATCAATTAGAAATCATTAGGTTTTAACTCTAATTTAATTATTTTAATTTCTTTCTTAAAATAACAAAAACTCCAAAAATATGTCATTTAATATTTTCATTAATTAATTTGTTTAATAATTAAATTAGCATTTAATTTTAGAATTTAATTTCTTTTCTTAAAAATAAAAACAACAAAAACATTTTCTTTAATTAAAAGGGTCAAAACCCTAATTTCACATTAGATTTAATTTCACATCGCACGCTTTATTTATCCAATTGATGTATCTGCTCCTGGCTTGTAATAAATAATTAGAACATTTATTTATTTTTCCGCTTTTATTTTATTTTTAAGGGTTGTTTTTGGCGATGTAAATACCCGACGCCTTGTAATAATTTAGTTTAATTTCCGCACTTTAAATTCTGCTAATTATAACTGCTAGATGTTTGATAATAGGGTTTGCATGACAAGACTGAATGTTTAATCTTAAAATCAAATTAGATCACCCAAAACATGTGCAAAGATAAAAATAACTGAAATCAACACACTCGCACATGCGCACTCTTAGGGTATATCCCACTTGGTTGCCTTCGTACACGGTCATTGAGTATAGGTCATTTTAGAGGTCGTCCTCTTGTCTAAAAGATCATAGTTTCCTCAAAATGGTTGCCTCGGATATTATTGCCTCAAACAAATGATCTAAGACATTCGGGTTATCGCTAAGGCATCATAACATTGATTTAGTGACTGTATGTCCCTCATTCGAATTGACCCTCAAACTCCAACGACGGTGCTACCCACTCACTAATAGTGGGATAGCATTGTCTAAAGGAAATTAGCATAGAACGATTCTTTTTTCGAGTAGGTAGATTAGCTCTTAGATACTTGCTCTTTTAAAACAAAACCTTTTTCCCACTTACACTCCTTTTCAAACAAAGTTTTCAAAAACACTTCATTACACTCTTGAGGACAGAAGCAAGAGTTAAATTGAAGTTTTAAAACAAAAAATTTTCAAAACCCTCAAACACAAAGAAAACAATTTTGAAAACAATGAGAAAGTACCTAAGAGCCCGTAGATAACTACGGATAGAAAGGGTACTAATACCTTCCCTTTCTATAATCTACCCCCCGTACTCAGAAATATCACGAAAAAGGAATTTTTCTGTGCTTTTTTCCTTTCCTTGTTGGATAAAATAAAATTCGGTGGCGACTCTTGGTTACCGCGACATTTTGCGAACAAACGCAAAACGCAAACCAGCATTCCAAAAACAGTCAGTTCTTTCCACCGTATCACAGAACTGGCGACTCTGCTGGGGAATATTATTTATAAGTGGGATGTACCTTAGGATTAGTTCATATTGTTTTCAATTGTTTGATCTGTTTGCTTTATTTTTGTGGGTTTGAATCGGAGTTACTATGTATCCTAACCCGGATCTGGGGGATACCCTTTAGGTAAGTATCTATAAACTGCGAGGGAACTGTACGGCATAGACCGATACGGTTGAAGTAGTAGCTACGTTGGTGTGGCACTTTAGTTTGTACTGATATCCCTTGTGGCGCAACGAGGAGAATATGGGTCTGCTAAGGGATCATTAAGCACCAACTGACCTTAGAACCTATAATTGACCAACTTGGCCATAGAACAGTAGCAATATGCTTCACTCATTGAGACCAAACTCTCGCGATGATTCCGGCCGCAAGAAAAGGTTGCTAAACTGGAATTATGACCGATCGAGGGTGGTCAGTGATATTGAGATCCTCTAGAACCCGGTTACTATTTCTAGGACAGGTTTGAACCAACTATACTGAAAGAGGGTAGTACCTAAACTCCTTGCCAGCCTGAAATCTAAGGGTTATCTGTGTGACTTGTTTGCCCTTACCATGTTTTCTATCTGTGAATACTTGTGGTGTGTTTCTATCATGACATCATGCATCATGACATTGCATGCATATTGCATTGGACTAACCATTTCAAAGACCAATGGGATTCATCTTTGTTCTATTTTGTAGGTCATGACATCTATGCGTAGAAACACTATTCGGATCAGCTTTGTATAGATTCCTACTCAGCTTAGAGATTTGGTTGCAAAGGTTCCAGATACTTCCACCTTTATCAGAAGGCATGGGAACCTCCTCAGTCTAGTCACCTCCAAGATGGATGAACAGATGATGAGTGTATTAGTCCAGTTCTTTGATCCATTGTACCACTGCTTTACTTTTCCGGACTATCAGTTAGTCCCTACCTTGGAAGAGTTCTATGATCTACTCGACATTTCCATTCTAGAGCAGACCCCATTTACAGGTTGAGAAAAAGTCCTTAGGCCGGAAGAGATTGCTTCATCCCTCCATCTGATAAAGGCTGAGGTAATGTCTAATTGGGAAACTCGGAGTGGGACAAAAGGCTTCTTGACTAAGTTCTTGGTTGGTCGGGCTAATCAGTTCTGGGACAGTTTAGACTTTCAGGCATTCGAAGACATCCTGGCTCTTCTTATTTACGGTCTGGTTCTGTTTCCAAACTCAGATTCCTTTGTTGACGTGAATGTGGTGAAGATTTTCATATCCCGTAATCTAGTGCCCACTCTCTTGGGTGATATTCTGCACACTCTCTATGGCTGTACTGCTCGGAAACGGGGAACCCTTATGTGCTGTGCACCATTGTTGGCGAGGTAGTTTATTTCTCACCTCCCCAAATCAGTCTTAAAGAACAAGGAAGGCATGGGTTGGGCCTACAAGATTACGTCTCTTGCTCACACGGACATCATTTGGACTACTAAGGACATGGAGGACGTAGCTGTTATTGATCGCTGTGAGGAATATCCCAATGTTCCATTGCTGGGAACCCATGGAGGGATCACCTATAATCCTAGTTTGGCCTTACGACAGTTTGGGCGAGCTAGGAGGGATGCACCTCATGAGTTGCTACTTCCAAGCATTGTCTTTGACTTCCAAGGGGATAGTGAGGAACATCGCCGCAGGTTCATACGAGCCTGGGATAGGGTACACAGGTCTAATTCGCATGAGCTCAGCATGAAGACTTCTCTTCCGATGGAACCATATCTCTGGTGGGTTCGTACACATGCTCAAAAGCTGGGAATTTCGTACGAAGTTGTCTTGCCTTTGATAGTTGAACATGCTGATGAAGAAGGGGTTCCTCCTACCATTCTCCATCCATACATGCCTATTGACATTGGGGCACTAAAGAGGTCCTGGATCCAACTAAGGGAAGAGCGGGATACTTACAGAGAAAAATATCACGAGCAAGAGCGGAAGATCCTAAAGTTGACAAGGCAATTGGAGAATGAGAAGATCCTCAACGACTATGTCAGCACCAGCGAAAAACGACCATGGGAGCGCTGATGTCTTTTGTTATTTCTAGTTTTAATTTGCTTTCAGTATTTCTTTTTATAACGCCTTAAAGGCATTTGTTGAACATTGAATTCAAGTTTTATCTAATAAAAGTGTGTTTCATTTTGGTTTACGAATTTTAATCCCTAAAGTCTTTGAAATCATATCATGCGCATTTCATTCCCATGCACCTCATTACAGGCACCCTTACAGGTTTCTCATCTTCTTCGTTGTTTATTTCAGCATATCATGTCTTCTGAAACATCCACTAATCAAGCCATCAAGGCTCTGCAAGCTCAAAACGCCCAGTTCCAGGAAATGTTCATGAAATTGGCCAAGGGTCAGCAAGATCTGAAGACTCTTATCTTGAAGGATAAGAAGAAGAAGAAGAAGAAGAAGAAGACGGTCCTATTGAATATGGGTCGCAGATTTGGAAACAATTTGCGGGAAGAGGTTGATTTGACACACACAACTAGAGGGGGAGAAAACCAAGAAGAAAGGAGGGCTCATAGCCCTGTGGTTTCTAACAAAGAGGCTGACTTTGACGAAGACCAGTATCCTTCGGCTGAGGATAGGTATAAGCAACTCGAAGACCGGTTGAGCGCAATGGAAGTTCAGAAGGTCCCTGGACTAGAATTTGAAGATTTAGGTTTGTCATATGGGGTGGTGATTCCCCACAAGTTTAAAGCACCAGTATTTGCTAAATACGAAGGGGTCTCCTGCCCAAAGCTGCACCTCCGCTCGTATGTTAGAAAGATCCAGCCATACACCGCTGACAAGAACCTCTGGATCCACTTCTTTCAAGATAGTCTTTCAGGGACTCAACTTGAATGGTTTTACCAGCTAGAAGGAGCTAGTATCCATAATTGGGAAGATCTTGCTGCTGCTTTCTACAAGCAGTACCAATACAATGCCGACCTCGCTCCCACATGTACCCAACTTCAGGGTATGTCTATGGGTGCAGGCGAAGGTTTCAAAGACTACGCTCAAAAGTGGAGGAACCTTGCCGGAAGAGTGTAACCCCCTTTGGCTGACAGAGAGTTAGTAGATATGTTTATTGGGACCTTGTCTGGTCTGTATTTCAACCATCTGATTGGGAGTTCATCGTCCGGGTTTACTGAGCTGATTATGACCGGGGAAAGAATTGAGGCCGGTATCAAGAGCGGTAAAATACAGAAGGGTGCTTCATCAGGCACCGAGAAGAAGCCTTTTAAGAAGCAATCCAGCGCTGTTTACAACTCAATGAGCAATGGGTATGGCAAAGAAGATTGGGACATGTCAGTCTTAGAAAAATCTCTCAACTAAATAAATTAAATTTAGTCAGAGGACTTCACAATCTAAAGTA
The DNA here is from genome assembly GCA_948472305.1 of Vicia faba. NCBI lineage: Eukaryota > Viridiplantae > Streptophyta > Magnoliopsida > Fabales > Fabaceae > Vicia > Vicia faba. The sequence continues at coordinate 80,097 of CATIWC010001263.1, forward strand.
CAACTCAGATGCTTTGTGCGAAGCATGTCAAAAAGGAAAATTTTCAAAACCTTCCTTTAAATCTAAAAATGTTGTCTCTTCCTCTAAGCCATTAGAGTTACTTCATATTGATCAGTTTGGGCCAGTTAAAACTGCATCCATCAGAGGCAAGAAGTATGGATTGGTCATCATTGATGATTTCAGCAGATGGACATGGGTAAAGTTTTTAAAACACAAGGATGAGTCACATTCTGTATTCATTGACTTCTGTACTCAAGTGCAAAATGAAAAAGATTTTAAAATCACAAAAGTTAGAAGTGATCATGGTGGTGAATTTGAAAATCATTATTTTGAAAAATATTTTAAAGAAAATGGTATTGTTCATAATTTTTCTTGTCCTAGAACTCCCCAGCAAAATGGAGTTGTAGAAAGAAAGAATAGAAAATTACAAGAGATGGCCAGAACCATGATCAATAAAAAAAATATGGCTAAGCACTTTTGGGCAGAAGCTGTGAATACAACGTGTTATATTCAGAATAGAATCTCTATAAGACCTATTCTTGAAAAGACTCCCTATGAATTGTGGAAAAACAGAAAGCCCAACATTTCTTATTTCCATCCTGAATAAGTTTGATTCCAAAGCACAAAAGTGTTTCCTACTTGGATACTCTGAACGCTCAAAAGGCTATAGAGTATACAACACAAACTCTGATTGTTGAAGAATCAATCAAATTCAGGTTTGATGATAAGCTTGGCCAACCACAGTCAAAGCAAATTGATTTTTCTGTAGGTACAAAAGATCATCACTCAAACTCTGAAAGTTCAGAAGCAAAAGAAGACGTAGCAGATCATCCTCTTGACAATGCTCTGAAAAATCTCAGAATCTCTGACCAACCCACACAGAAAAGGTTTCCTAGATTATCTACTGCTTACAAAGAAGACGTAATCATTGGAAGAAAAGAAGATCCCATCAGAACAAGATCTTCTCTCAGAATCAATGAAGAATCTTTGTTTGGTTTAGTCTCTCTGATTGATCCAACTACCATTGATGAAGCTCTGGATGATAGTGATTGGATATTTTCAATGCAAGAAGAACTAAATCAATTCTCAAAGAATGATGTATGGAATCTTGTTCCAAGACCCAAAAGATTCAATGTTATAGGAACCAAATGGGTCTTCAGAAACAAATTGAATGAACAAGGTGAAGTAATCAGAAACAAAGCACGACTGGTTGCACAGGGTTATAGTCAATAAGAAGGAATTGATTATAATGAAACCTTTGCCCCAGTCGCCAGGATAGAATCTATAAGATTATTAATTTCTTTTGATGTACAAAATAACATTACATTATATCAAATGGATGTTAAAAGTGCATTTCTAAATGGTTATATTGAATAAGAAGTATATGTCCATCAACCTCCTGGATTTAATAATTTAAATCATCCAGAACATGTTTTTAAATTGAAAAAGTCTTTATATGGTTTAAAACAAGCTCCCAGAGCTTGGTATGATCGTCTGAGTAATTTTCTATTAGAAAAAGATTTTACCAGAGGAAAAGTGGACACAACTCTCTTCAATAAAAATGATATTTTAATCTGTCAAATTTATGTTGATGATATAATTTTTGGAACCTCTAAGATATCCCTTGGAAAAGAATTTGCTAAGACAATGCAGGCAGAATTTGAAATGAGCATGATGGGTGAATTGAAATTCTTTCTTGGAATTCAAATCAACCAGACTCAAGAAGGTACTTTCATACATCATACGAAGTATGTTAAAGAACTTCTGAAGAAATTTCAAATGTCATAAAGCAAAGATGCCAAGACACCTATGCATCCAACCTGCATTCTAGGTAAAGATGAGGTAAGTATGAAAGTAGATCAGAAGCTCTACAGAGGTATGATTGGATCCCTTCTCTATCTGACTGCTTCTAGACCTGATATATTATTTAGCGTGTGCTTGTGTGCTAGATTCCAATCAGATCCTAGAGAATCTCATTTAACAGTTGTTAAGAGAATTCTGAGGTATCTAAAAGGTACTGCTAATCTTGTTCTGTGTTACAAAATATCACAAGATTACAAACTAGCAGGTTATTGTGATGCTGACTTCGCTGGAGATAGAATTGAAAGAAAAAGCACCTCTGGAAGCTGCCAGTTTTTGGGTGACAATCTTATCTCATGGTACAGCAAGAAGCAAGCAACAATTGCTCTATCAACCACAGAAGCTGAATATATATCTGCTGTTGGATGTAGCTCTCAGATGATTTGGATGAAAAGTCAACTAGAAGATTTCGACCTTTATGAAAGTCAGATTCCTATCTTCTGTGACAATACTTTTTCTATTTGTCTTTCTAAAAATCCAATCTTACATTCTAAAGCCAAACATATAGAAATTAAATATCATTTCATAAGGGACTATATTCAGAAGGGGATTCTAAACTTGATTTTTGTAAAAACAGACCATCAATGGGCTGACTTTTTTACTAAACCCCTTTCAGAAGATAGATTTAATTTCATTCTGAAAAATATTTGTATGGAATTATGTCTTGAATAAAATAATATTTATTTTCTGTGACTGGCTTCAGAACTTTTTGAAATGAATGCTCTGATCAACAACTCTTCAGAAGTTAGAAGAGAAGTTGTAACAGAAGCTATATGAATCATTTTAATGCTTCATGTCCAAGTGTAGTTCAGAAATTCATTAGAACAAACAACTGGTAAAAGAATTCTGGATTCACGCTATTGCAACTCCCAAGGTTATTCTCTCCTTTGTAATGGGCAAGGAAATATCCATTACAGAAAATCTAATCATAAGGTTTCTGGGATTTAAAGGACTTGGAGTTACAGGAATGCCCACTGGAAGAATGAAGATGTCTAGGGTATACATAGAAATTTTTACTAATGGTCAAGGTTCCTCCAAAGTTAGGGATTTGAAAGACAAGTATAATATTTGGGCAAGGATTATTCATGGATGTATTCACCACAGGAAAGACACTAGTTCTCCTGATTACATCAATGCTGATCAACAATATTTGCTGTTTTGCCTTGGAACCAATGTCAAAATTATTTTCCCTACTTTCTTTTTGAACACCTCTTGAATCATGTCAAAGAAACCAGAGAAGCTGAAAGGTTGAAGAATCCCAAATCAAAGAGGAATTGGATTCCCATGGGGAGGTTATTATCAGACATTCTGACTGAGAATGGTCTGATTGCTCACCTAAGAGAAGCAAATCTTTTGGGGGAGCTTGAACCTATCTGTGGTAAGACAATGACTGGAAAGAACTTGTTGAAGAGGAAAATTATTGACAAAATGTTGGTGGAACCCTCTCCATGTCTGTCAACTATTATGAAGAAGAGAAGAATTCCTATTGATGATTTTCCTATGTTCAACTCAACAGAACATTCTCGTATGGTTTTGCACTATCTTGAGACCTGCAGAGAAACAGGATCACCTATTGATCCAGCTTAGCTTCAAGGAGGAAATCAAGTTGCTGCTGATGTTGTTCTCCAAGGATCTGTGAAGAGAAAAGCTGTAGAAGGACATTCTGACACTCCTCAGAAGAAAAAGAAGACAGGTAATCATGCTGAAACTATACCTGTTTATAATTCTGAAAATATATTTGCATCTGCTGAATCCTCTCAAACCTCACCATCTGAACCCCTTGCTGGCAACCTTAGTAAAAATCAGTTCTCAATAGATTTAAGTGATTCTGACTCTGATGAACATTCTGACAGCCAATCAGAACCCTCTCATTCAGAACCCCCTGAACCATTTGTTTTTCAACCTATTGATGTTGAACGTTTCTCAAGACCCCCTCCCATACCTTTATCACCCAGACCCACTGGATGGTATGATGCTGGATCTTGGAGAATTCTTGGGATTAATGAACCTCTAGCAACCATAAAAACTCCTTTCAATCTACCAACTGAAAACATTTTTGCTATGAACCAACCACAACCTCAAAATCCCATTCCCACTCCCGCTTATACAATAATAATTTCGTCTGATATCACTCCACCCACCTCACCACAACATACAACACCTCTCTCAACTCCTCAAATTCCAAAACAACAAATTTTTGAACAAATTGAAATTGTTGAACCATTCGTACCTCATGATATATCAGAACCTCATATTTGTGTTAACCAACCTGAACCTGAACCTACAAATACTCCTGAAACCAATAGATTTTTAAGAACTGTAGTGGACTCTCAATCTCTACAATTCTTGAAAAACAAATCTTACAGAACGGCTGTCCCTAAACCTATTCAGCCAGATGTAAGTATTTTGTTTCAGAATTTTATAACAAATGATCAAGCATGGTTACAACCGCTGAAAGAAGATTGCCTCAGAAGTGTGAACACCGCAGCAACATATCTTCTATGGGAAACTTTCAGAAAAACCTTGGTTGCTGAATCACGGAAGTTACAGGATTTGTGACACTCTCAGGTGCTGGACAACTTTTCCAAACTTCTGCATGTTTTCAAGACAGAAGCTGCTGAACTTGGAATAAGAAGTCTTCGCTGCTGATTGCTGATACACCAGCTGATAAGATGGACATATCAGAAGATGAATCTGAAGAATACTCTGAAGATTCAAATCCTCTGGCTATTGTTCTATTGAATCAACCTTCAGTTAAGGATGGACCCGAACTTGTGCCAACTCTTGCAATGGATCTGGGCACTCTGCTCTCCACCTTTGTGAAGTCTGATTCATCAGTTGCTGCTTCTGACCCTGTTTCTACTGAAGCTTCATCATCTTCTGCCCCTACCTCACTCATCATGGACACTCTGAAAGAGCTAAAGAGGGAGAATGAAGTCTTGAATAGACGTATGGATAAGCAAGATCAAACAAATCTAGAGTTCAAGAACTAGATGGCAATGCAAAGTGAATCTGCCTCTGAGATCAAGAACATTCTAATGGCTCTTGTCTCTAAGAAATCCTAGTTTCTTTTTGTCTCTTATTTGGATGTTTTGTTTGTACTTTTGGATATCTATTTTTAACTTTTTATGAAATCTTTCAAAATTTCTCATTTTATTACACTTTTTGATTATGCCAAAAAGGGGGAGAAAATGTGAATTTTTGAACTAATCACTGTTTAACAGTTATGGGACTATGTCTCAGACATTCTAACAAAATTGCAAGAATTCCTTATGTACAAAATATTTTTGTAGGTATCATTTAACTCTAAAAGAATATTCCAGCTAAGATTTATCTTCTTGAAGAAGTTCTGAAGAAATTCAAAGAAGGTTGTGTATCACTCTGACTAAATAATCTCAGGATGTCTTATGCATAGAAATATTCATTTCAGGGGGAGATTCTTATCTCTTAATTTGTTTCTTTTCTTTATCTAAAATAATTTTTTTTGTCAACATCAAAAAAGGGGGAGATTGAAAGAACAATATTAGTTCTGACCTATCCCAAGTGTTCTGATGATAACTAAATTATATTTAAGATAATGTATGCTCTAATGAATGTGTTTTTGAATGTCTTAGTTAATGATCTGACAAGAAACATTCCAAAGTGATAAGCAAAGATTATAAAGAAGTTCTTTGATAAAAGAACCTCTTATTCAAACGCATCTGCTGACTCTGGTAAGAACATTCATTTGTTAAATGTATCTTCTAACTTCTAGCAGGCTTCTTGATTCTGAAGATAACTTGAAAGCAAGCGCTGTTAAAAGATCTTTGCAAACAACGCTCTGACCAGAAATTGAATGAAGCATGTTCTGAGTTAAAGCAACAACGTCTTAATCAACGTGTCTTATCAAAGCAAAGAAAAAAAACACGTTCTTACATTCTGACGTATGCTAATTAATGCAAAGACGGTTGAAAGCACTCAAGTGCCTACAACTTGTTTCTTGGAGAATGGAATTTTGCAAGGATACACGCAAAGCATTTAATGCTCTCCATTTCCTCTGAAGGCAGCAATGGTCTTATTACTCCTACTATAAATAGAAGGACATTTATTGCAAGCAAAAAGAGAGGAACAACGTTCAAACAAGAAACTACGTGAAAGATTCAAAAGCTTACAAACTAATAGTTCATACATTTTTGTGTATTACATTCTAAGAAAAATCACAGTTGTGATATAGCTTGATTAGAAGAAAACTCTATTTCAAATTATCTGTAAAGATTATACTTCTGTATTTGTTCCTTGAGAGACCAACTTTGGTCAGATTTCTCAAGTAGACTAGGACTAGATTTAAGTCTTAGTGGTGTTAGTCACTTGTAATTTTACTTGTGCATTGTTAGTCACAACAGTTGTTGTGTGATTGTAATCAGTTGATTATAGTGGATTAAGTCCTTGTTGAGAAAGGCGAAATCACCTTGGCGGATGGACTGGAGTAGTTTGAGTTCAAACGAACCAGGATAAAAATAACTGTGTTATTCCATTATTATTTTTGAGCTTTGTTTTGATAGAATGAAAAGAGTCACTTATTCAACCCCCCCCCCCCCCCCCCCCATTCTAAGTGTTTTCTTACTCCTTCAAGTAATCTCCTCATCAGTTTATCCCCCAACGGAGTTATCCTCTCTTGCAGGTTTATTCTCACAATCATCTTCATTCGCTATCCCCAGCAGAAACGAAGAATTCAACTCTTCTCTCCAGCAGCTATCCGAGATTTATTTTCCACAGCTACAAACATTACATTTTCATACATCACGACACATGCATATATGCACCATACAACAAAATCTCATTTATTTTGAGAACATCATTGCTTGATACATATCATGCATTACATACAGCTAACCTTTACCTTTCAGGAAGGATGCGGTTAAATTATCATAAAATTCAAAGCTATGAAGATTTTATCCAAGTCGAATTACTGACAAGTTCTTAAATCTCAGCAGAGATGTTTTCTCAGTTGAATTATAGACAAGGTCCTAAATCTCGACAAAGTTCCTCTGTTGAATTACAGACAAGTTCCTAAATCTCAGCAGAGAAGTTTTCTCAGTTTAATTACGGGCGAGTTCTTAAATCTCGATGAAGATGTTTCCCTCCAGTCGAATTACTGACACGTTCTTAAATCTCAGCAGAGATGTTTTTCTCAGTTGAATTACAGAAAAAGTCCTAAATCTCGACAAAGTTCCTCCGTTGAATTACAGACAGGTTCCTAAATCTCAGCAGAGAAGTTTTCTCAGTTGAATTACGGGCGAGTTCTTAAATCTCGACGAAGATGTTTCCCCAAGTCGAATTATTGACAAGTTCTTAAATCTCAGCAGAGATGTTTTTCTCAATTGAATTACAGACAAAGTCCTAAATCTCGACAAAGTTCCTCCGTTGAATTACTGACAGGTTCCTAAATCTCAGCAGAGAATTTTTCTCAGTTGAATTACGGGCGAGTTCTTAAATCTCGACGAAGATGTTTCCCCAAGTCGAATTACTGACAAGTTCTTAAATCTCAACAAAGATGTTTTCTCAGTTGAATTACAGACAAGGTCCTAAATCTCGACAAAGTTCCTCCGTTGAATTACAGACGAGTTCCTAAATCTCAGCAGAGATGTTTTCTCAGTTGAAGTACGGGCGAGTTCTTAAATCTCGATGAAGATGTTTCTCCAAGTCGAATTACTGACAAGTTCTTAAATCTCAACAGAGTTTTTCTCAGTTGAATTATAGATAAGGTCCAAAATCTCGATAAAGTACCTCCGTTGAATTACAGACGAGTTCCTAAATCTCAGCAGAGATGTTTTCTTAGTTGAAGTACGGGCGAGTTCTTAAATCTCGATGAAGATGTTTCCCCAAGTCGAATTACTGAAAAGTTCTTAAATCTCAACAGAGTTTTTCTCAGTTGAATTACAGACAAGGTCCTAAATCTCGACAAAGTTCCTCCGTTGAATTACAGACGAGTTCCTAAATCTCAGCAGAGAAGTTTTCTCAGTTAAATTATGGGCGAGTTCTTAAATCTCGATGAAGATGTTTCCCCAATTCGAATTATTGACAAGTTCTTAAATCTCAGCAGAGATGTTTTTCTCAGTTGAATTACAGACAAGGTCCTAAATCTCGACAAAGTTCCTCCGTTGAATTACAGACAAGTTCCTAAACCTCAGCAGAGAATTTTTTCTCAGTTAAATTACGAGCGAGTTCTTAAATCTCGATGAAGATATTTCCCCAAGTCGAATTACTGACAAGTTCCTAAATCTCGACACCCCGGTTGGATTACGGACAAGTTCCTAAATCTCGACATCTCAGTTGAATTACGGGCAAGTCCTTAAATCTCGACATCCTAGTTGAATTACGGGCAAGTTCCTAAATCTCAAGAAAGATCAGACTTCCCCAGCCGAATCTTCCTCAAACAACAGGTATACAAGCTCTCGATAAGGAATCTCTTATGTGATTGACACTCCTTCAGATGGCATATTTAAGCCCATCCCCTCGTCACCAATCTCCAAATGGAATCTGTAAGCCCATTCCCGACATCACAAGGCTGATACCACTTCATGCGAATGCAAATTTCTGGGCACTCTAGTGTTCAATCATCTTCCACCTTCGGATCACGAAAGGCATGAAAGCCAATCTACATCCTTAGGTTTAAGAAGATTGAACAGGGGCAGCTGTTGTACCCCAAAATTTTCCCTCCCATATTTCTCAAAACATTGCAAGAAAAATCTCCAAGTTGCTCAAAGTAGTCCAAGAGTTGGTCAGACAAGCTCTATCCTAAGGCAGTCTACCCCAAATTAGGGTTTTGTGTTGCATCAAGATCCTTGAGTCCAAATGACATCAAGTTCTCCTCAATGTCTTAATATGTTCTCAAGGTCATCCATGTCAAGTTTCAAGCCTTGCAGAGGAAGTTTGTCAGTCAATTGCTCAAAGGTCCAAAAGTCAACTGTGTTAGGGCAAAAGTCAACTGTGACCTACAAACAGTCAAACTTCAAGATTTTTTGTCAACATTATCATTTTGAAGTATATTTCATCATTTTATCAAGGGTTGGTCATGATTCATCAAGGATTGCTCAAAATTCATCAAGACTCAAAAGTTGCTAAATTAGGGTTTTGTAGGAAAAGTCAACTCAACTTTGACCAAGCATAACTTTCTCATACTTTATGAGAAATGACCCATCCAAAGCTCATTTTGAATAGGATTCAATTCCCTAAAATCCATATTCATACCCCAAGATCAAAATATGCACTCACAAGAAGTTATAAATTTGGACATTATAGGTCATTTTTGAAAGTTAACAAAAACACCTTTTTTTCCAAAGCTTCTAACTTGAGAATGGAATATCAAAATGAGATGAGAATAAAATGGTTAGTTAGAGGACATCCCAAGATTTCTAAAAAGTCCCAGAACACCTCCAAAAGTTCAAAATTGAGGAAGTTATGCATTGTTGAAGTTTGACTTTTTTGTAAAATTGCCAAAAGTCAACTATCCCTAAAACTTCAAATTTTGCCAAATGGGCCCATTCATTTTCACTTGTTTTGAGTTTGAATTATTGCCCACGTGCTCTAGCTTTTGCCATGTTTCCATGTCTTATTTTTATTATTTAATTTGATTTTTATTTGAATTAATTCATTTTAAATCAAATAAAATCACATAAAATCAAAAACATTGAAAACTAAAGATCTTGTGATCATTTCAGGTTTCAATAGACAACTTGCATCCTTCCAAACTCGTATCAAGCCATGTGGGTACAAAAAGATATGATTTGAATCAAATTTGGAAAGTTTTTATGGAGGATCAAATCAAATATCCAAGCATCAATGGAGGAAGATTTGGATAGCAAATTCTAACCTAATGTATTGTACAATACATAAGGAAGCGAGGCATACAAGAATCAGGGTTAGAGAGCAATTCTGGAGGCAGAACAAAACTTGCAAAAACAAGAAAAAAGTGTGACTTCGAAATCAACCCTAGAGGCAGTTTCAAGGCTTAATATTGGTCTCAATCTCTTCCTGGCCATCTCCAGAAGCGAAACCAATCAAGACAATGTGTTTTCAGACACTCCCAAGCTCTGTAAGTTCCTCACGAGTCCGCCCTGTTCTTGATTTCATATTTCATAAATTAGGCATTGTTAATACAAAATAATTGCATATTTGTGAGCACCACATCATTTACAAGCTTTTGGTATTATTTGATTTCGTTTATCTGACTTGTAGCGAGATCCACCATTGCTAGGGTTTCGTTCTTGTTTTTCGGATTTCTTGTTTCAGGGATAATTGGCCCCAAATATGGGCATGGTTGCATCCAGGAGGGTGAGACGAACTCAACCCTGGCCTTAGAATCCATTTTCATGGTCGGTACAAGGTTTTGAAGGTGGACAGGCTTGTAGCGACGGACCTTTGTCCGTAGGTATAGGTCCTGGAACTTTTAGCAACGGTTCAGGGACAAGGATGATGATTTGTCATCCATCCATAGGACCATTCAAAAATGCGCGCTCTTTTTTATTTATTTCTGGCAATTGATTTTGTTTTTATATATTACACTATGCTTGTATTATTATAACAAATGAAACAACGCAGCCCAGTGGTAGACACCTCAGCGCTTAAAGCATTCCAAGGCTGGAGGTCAGGGGTTCGATCCCTGCCTCCAGCAATTTGCATTTTCTTGTTGTTTTTCAGGAGATCTAGTATGCATACAAGTCCACAGTCTACCATGTGCCTCACTCCTCAGCATGCCAGATGGCCAGGTGGCCAGATCTGGTGGTCAAAAATTGAAGGAGCACCATAAAGCCAGTCAACACGCGTGTATGGGATCCCAAAAAGTCAATTGGGTCAGCTCCTAATGGGCCAACAAAATTGTTTTCAACACCTCCAGATCTCAGGCCCATTCTCTCTTTCTCTCATATTTTATTTAATTGTTTATTTTATTTAAATTATGTTATTTTATTTAATTAATTTACTAACCAATAAACAAATTTTCTTTTTCTATCAAAAACATCACCAAAAAATATTTTTTGTCCAATTAAAATTAAGAACTTTATTTTTCTTTAATAAATTTTAATTAATTAGGTTTTTAATTCTAGGAAACTTTAATTTAATTTTGTAAATAAATAAAATCAATTAGAAATCATTAGGTTTTAACTCTAATTTAATTATTTTAATTTCTTTCTTAAAATAACAAAAACTCCAAAAATATGTCATTTTATATTTTTCATTAATTAATTTGTTTAATAATTAAATTAGCATTTAATTTTAGGATTTAATTTCTTTTCTTAAAAAAAAAAAACAACAAAAACATTTTCTTTAATTAAAAGGGTCAAAACCCTAATTTCACATTCGATTTAATTTCGCATCGCGCGCTTTATTTATCCAATTGATGTATCTGCTCCTGGCTTGTAATAAATAATTAGAACATTTATTTATTTTTCCGCTTTTATTTTATTTTTAAGGGTTGTTTTTGGCGATGTAAATACCCGACGCCTTGTAATAATTTAGTTTAATTTCTGCACTTTAAATTCTGCTAATTATAACTGATAGTTGTTTGATAATAGGGTTTGCATGACAAGACTGAATGTTTAATCTTAAAATCAAATTAGATCACCCAAAACATGTGCAAAGATAAAAATAACTGAAATCAACACACTCGCACATGCGCACTCCTAGGGTACACCCCACTTGGTTGCCTTCATACACGGTCATTGAGTATAGGTCGTTTTAGAGGTCGTCCTCTTGTCTAAAAGATCATAGTTGTCTCGAAATGGTTGCCTCGGATATTGTTGCCTCAAACAAATGATCTAAGACATTAGGGTTACCGCTAAGGCATCCTAACACTGCTTTAGTGACCGTATGTCCCTCATTTGAATTGACCCTCAAACTCCAATGACGGTGCTACCCACTCACTAATAGTGGGATAGCATTGTCTAAAGGAAATTAGCATAGAACGATTCCTTTTTTGAGTAGGTAGATTAGCTCACTGATACTTGCTCTTTTAAAATAAAACCCTTTTCACACTTACACTCCTTTTCAAACAAAGTTTTCAAAAACACTTCATTACACTCTTGAGGACAGAAGCAAGAGTTAAATCGAAGTTTTAAAACAAAAACTTTTCAAAACCCACAAGCACAAAGAAAACAATTTTGAAAACAATGAGCAAGTACCTAAGAGCCCGTAGATAACTACGGACAGAAAGGGTGATAATACCTTCCCTGTCTATAATCTACCCGTACTCAGAAATATCTCGAAAAAAGAATTTTTCTGTGCTTTTTTCCTTTCCTTGTTGGATAAAATAAAAGTAGGTGGCGACTCTTGCTTACCGCGACATTTTGTGAACAAACGCAAAACGCAAACCAGCATTCCAGAAACAGTCAGTTCTTCCCACCGTATCACAATATGCAAAATGTTTTTTTGTATTTATTTTATGTATGTAAAATAAATTTATTTATGTCCTAAAAATAAGGGAAAATAAAATGATTATTTTTTAAAGGGTGAAGAAACCCTAATTTTTGTTTAAAAAAAGATATGTTCTATATTATTTATTTATTCATTTTTATGTACAAGAAAATAAATAAAAATATATACAAAAATGTTAAAAAATAAAATATGTGAGAAAATATTATTTTATATGTATAATATAATAAAATAAAATATGTAAGTATTTTAATATTATTTACAATTTTATTTAATAAAATAAAGTATATATTATTTAATAAACTATTTTTATGCCAAGAAAAAAATAAAATTAATAAAATAAAATGTGAAAAATTAAGAGAATATTTTTTGTGATTTTAAATATTTAGAAAAAATAAATAAAGTCAGAAAATATAAAAATAAATGAAAAATAATACAAAATATAACAAATGGGCCAAGGGGGTGCAGAAAGTAAGCAGGGGGGGTGCAAATAGTCAAACAAGCCAGGCCCAGACCCACTCTCACTTCATCCCTGTCCTTCAAACCAGAAAAACGCGCGCGCCATGTACAAATCCTGTTCTCTTGTATACGTGCATAAAAACAAAATCTTGCAACATGAAACTTGTAGCTTGTTAACTCACGATTCTAATGATATAAAAAACTTGACCTAACTCTAAAAAATCAGAGAGAATTTTATCACCCCTAATTTCTGACCTAAAATTTTCAGCATGTTCATCATCCAAATTCTCCTAGCTCAGTTAATATAAATGAAATCTACGCATATGCACAACTCAAGGACATTAAGGACTACATTTTTGCTTCACAAACCTAAGCCTAATGATGCCTAAATAGAGATATAGAAACTTAGAAAATACCTTGTTTAGTTGAGTTTGGCTATGGCAATGTAGCAACTTTGAGTGAGGCCTGAAGTACTTGTGAGCTTGCTTGAACTTCCCTCAACCTTTCCCAATGCTCATCTTGCTTTGAAATGGCTTGAATCTCCTTGTAGAAGTCCACCTGAAAACTCGAAAATTGAAAATGGTGAAGCACAAAAATGAGCTCACAATTACTGAACAATGGCTTGGATAGTTTAGGTGGGTTATAGGGAATGTGTTTGAAGTGGTTCAAGGAAAAACGCACGAGCCAAATTAGTTTTGGAAGTGGTTATGCAGATGATGCCCTGTTTGGGTAGGAACTTGGTGTTTTAGTGTTTTTGGGTGTTTGAGAGCTTTGAAAATCGTATTTCTGGCTTGGTATATTATGCTAAGGTTGTGTAGAATAATTCTTAGACTTGTTTTTATCAGATGGAAGAGTTGTGGACTTTTTGCATGCTTACTTTCTTTTGAAGCAAAAGTTGAATTGACAAAGCTCAAAGCCTGTACAGGCCTGCTCCTTAGCTGCACATAGTTGGTGAACTTTGCATGATATTCATGGACTTTGTTTGCTGCAAGAGATTGGGTCCAATTCTCAAGATAAACAAAATTGCTAAAAGCTAACTTTATCAAAGTAGCATTGTAACCTTTTTGCCATTTTTGGATTAAACCCTTGTACAAAGCTTCAAAGATAAAATCAATGCCATTAAACATTATATTTGCATTCAATTTTGGAGTGTAAAAAGGATTAGAACCCGTAAAACAAGTACAAGCATGCTTAGGACAGATTTGAAACTTGTAGCAATGTGCAAAATGCCATGGACAAAAGTGAGAAATGACCATTTTCAAATCTTCGATTCTCCCTAACCATAAATGATCTTGGAGATTTCTGGGATATTTTGGAAAGCTTTTAACATGCTATACAATCCATCTTTGAAATGCATTTTGAGATTCCTCTTGGAACTATGTGAAACGTTGCCATGAAGTTAGGTCAAAAATCTGCCTAAACTAGGGCAAAATTTCACTAAGTTAAAAGTTTCATGGACCCCTATACATAAAATCATAACTTGAGATCCAAGCATCTTTTTAGAAAACTTTGTGAATAAAAGTTGTATGTTTTGTGGAGGACTACAACTTTCATGTTGGAAGTTTTCTTTGAATCCAATTGCATCATGGTGAAAAAGTTGGGAAAAAATAAGAAATTTTCATAACTTCGAAAATTTCTAAGTTATGAAATTTTTCAATCTTAAACCCTAATTTCCAAAATTAGGTTTCTTGGTGAACAATTTTCATGTTTTGACACATCTTGATGAAAAATGACCCTTGGCACTTGATTTTGACCAAAAAGTCAAAGTTTGACTTTTCAGTGTACAGTTGATTTTTGATCAGTTGACTGGAAAATTCATTTGTCAATCCAATGCATTTGAGATCTTTTAAACCTTGTGATTAGGTTAAGATGATGCCATTGAGTCCTTGAAACCATGTTTGAACCCAATTGGTCATTGTCTAGGTTAAAAATCAGAAATTGCCCTTCTGCAGTCAAAACCCTAAAAATGACCATTTTGCCCTTTTGATGATCTGATCAAATTTCTTGAGGAGTTGTGGTCCAAACTTGATCAAATGGTTAATATGAGTCTACAATGTTGATGTGGATTAAAAAATTATAAGGTTTGACTATAAATTGGCCACAGTTGACTTTTTCCCCAATACAGTTGATTTTTAGGTCAACTGTCCAATTGACTGGGCAAAAATTCGATTCAAGGCTTGAAACTTGGTATGAGCAATCTTAGAGGTCCAACATGAAGTATGAAAGTCACATGAGGCATTGGAAGTCCAAAAATACTTGTGTAAAATCAAACCCTAATTTCAGGTCATCAGTGCAAGGAGATGCCTTGAGCTAAGCAAACCCTAATCTGGTCTTGAGTCCAAAGAGTCTGGTGAGGAGAATCTTAATAAAATGAGAGGGAAAATTTTGGGGTACAACAGATGCCATCCTGATACTCATTCATATTCAGCTTTTAGATACAGTTCAGATACGCTCCAGATACAGATGCCATCCTGATACTCATTCAGATTCAGCTTTCAGATACAGTTCAGATACGCTCCAGATACAGATGCCATCCTGATACTCATTCAGATTCAGCATTCAAATACAGTCCAGATACGATCCAAATTCGGATGTCATTCTGTCACTCATTCAAATACAGTCTAGATAAGATCCATATTCGGATGTCATTCTGTCACTCATTCAAATACAGTCCATATACGATCCAGATTCAGATGTCATTCTGTCACTCATTCAAATACAGTCCAGATACGATCCAGATTCAGATTTCATTCTGTCACTCATTCAAATACAGTCCAGATACGATCCAGATTCGGATGTCATTCTGTCACTCATTTAAATACCGTCCAGATACGATCCCGATTCGGATGTCATTCTGTCACTCATTCAAATACAGTCCAGATACGATCCAAATTCAGATGTCATTATGTCACTCATTCAAATACGGTCCAGATATGATCCAGATTCAGATGTCATTTTGTCACTCATTCAAATACAGTCCAGATATGATCCTGATTAGGATGTCATTCTGTCACTCATTCAAATACAGTCCAGATACGATCCAGATTCGGATGTCATTTTGTCACTCATTCAAATACATTCCAGATACGATCCAGATTCGAATGTCATTTTGTCACTCATTCAAATACATTCCAGATACAATCCAGATTCGGATGTAATGCTGTCACTCATTCAAATACAGTCCAGATATGATCCAGATTCAGATGTCATTCTGTCACTCATTCAAATACAATCCAGATATGATCCAGATTCGGATGTCATTCTGTTACTCATTCAAATACAGTCCAGATGCGATCCAGATTTAGATGTCATTCTGTCACTCATTCAAATACAGTCCAGATACGATCCAGATTCTGATGTCATTGTGTCACTCATTCAAATAAAGTCCAGATACGATCCAGATTCGGATGTCATTATGTCACTCATTTAAATACAGTCCAGATACGATCTAGATTCGGATGTTATTCTGTCACTCATTCAAATATAGTCCAGATACGATCCAGATTCAAATGTCATTCTGTCACTAATTCAAATACAGTCCAGATACGATCCAGATTCGGATGTCATTCTGTCACTCATTCAAATACAGTCCAGATACGATCCAGATTCAAATGTCATTATGTCACTCATTCAAATACAGTCCATATACTATCCAGATTCGGATGTCATTCTGTCACTCATTCAAATACAGTCCAGATACGATCCAGATTCGGATGTCATTCTGTCACTCATTCAAATACACTCTAGATACGATCCAGATTCAGATATCAATCTGTCACTCATTCAAATACAGTCCAGATATGATCCAGATTCATATGTCATTCTCTCACTCATTCAAATACAGTCCAGATATGATCCAGATTCAGATGTCATTCTATCACTCATTCAAATACAGTCCAGATACGATCCAAATTCTGATGAAATTTTGTCACTCATTCAAATACATTCCAGATACGATCCAAATTCGGATGTAATTCTATCACTCATTCAAATACAGTCCAGATACAATCCATATTCGGATGTTATTCTGTCACTCATTCAAATACAGTCCAGATACGATATTATTCTAATACTCATCCCACAGACTCATCATCAACCAACCCCTACATAATCAACTAACACATCTTCGAGTGCAAATTTCTGGGAACTCTAGTGCTCAATCATCTTCCACCTTCAAGTCACGAATGGGAGAATTACCAATCTAATTCTTCAGGTGCAAGAGGATTGAACAGGGGCAGCTGTTGTACCCCAGATTCGGATGTAATTCTGTCACTCATTTAAATAAAGTCCAGATACGATCCAGATTCAGATGTTATTTTGTCACTCATTCAAATACAGTCCAGATACGATCCAGATTCAGATGTCATTCTGTCACTCATTCAAATACAGTCCAGATATGATCTATATTCGGATGTCATTCTGTGACTCATTCAAATACAGTCCAGATACGATCCAGATTCGGATGTCATTCTGTCACTCATTCAAATACAATCCAGATATGATCCAGATTCGGATGTCATTCTGTCACTCATTCAAATACAGTCCAGATACGATCCAGATTCAGATGTCATTTTGACGCTCATTTAGTACATTTCACAGATACGAATCAGATACAATTCATTTATGGATATTATTCTGATACTCATCCCACATACTCATCATCAACCAACCCCTACATAATCAACTAACACATCTTCGAGTGCAAATTTCTGGGAACTCTAGTGTTCAATCATCTTCCAGTTTCAAGTCACGAATGGCAGAATTACCAATCTAATTCTTCAGGTGTAAGAGGATTAAACAGGGGCAACTGTTGTACCCCAAAATTTTCTCTCTCATTTTTCAAAGAATCACCCTAGATCCTCAAGTTTGCTTCCATCCAATTCCAAGCCTTGAACTGCGATTTTTCAAGAAAAGTCATCTGCAAGGGCAAAATGGTCATTTGCACACTAAGAAGTCCAACTTTGAATTTTGATCAAAATCAAATCTCAAAAATCATATTTCATCAAGACATGTTAGAATATGAAGTTTGTTTCATCAAGGAATCCAAAAGTCAAATTTTACTTTGGAAAAGTCAAATTCTAAATACGTAGAATTTTTTTCTAAGTGTTTAAGAGTTATGACAATTTTAGAACGTCTGACCAGATTATCACCATAACACTCAGCAAATTCTGAATATTCTCAAGACAGAGTTTGGTCAGAACTTCTGGGCAAGTTTTCACAAAGGTTCAGTCAGAGTTTGCAAGGGTAAATCAAAGAAGGTTACAAAGTGTGCTGCAAACTTCCTGGAAAGTCTGGAAACTCCTCCAGAACATGCTGGAGCCAGAAGATACAAAGATCATAGGTTGGATGTTACGCTGAAGCTGAACTTATGATCCATAACTAAGCCTTGGTGTAGAATATCACATTGCAGGATTTCTGGTTGTGATAAGTCTCATCGTTATTTAATGCTCACAACTACTTTCTGAGTCTTTGTCCAAAGGATTTTCACCACGCGTACCTCTACTCACTTGGGATAGAAAACTTTGGTACTAGGCCCATGCTTTGTTTTGATTTTACTTAAATCCTGGTGACAACTCCAACTTAAGCATGGTTAAAAGCTGCTAATCAGCAGCTAGGTCAGCCTACGCCTGCATCCCATAATTGCACCAAACTAGCATACGAAAACAGTGATGAAAAAGAAAGGGAGCAGGATGCCAAATGGATTTTAAAATCCCATTTGTTTTTCCCACAAAATCACAACAAAATTCACCTATAAATAAGTTGCTCCATCACACTTTCAAGGGGCTGGCTTTTGGAAAGAGAGAACTATCAAAAGAGAAAAAGAAACCTGTGAAACCCTTCATAAAAATCCATATTTTCCAAACAGAAAACCAAAACTTTGTTCTTCCCTTTGAATCAAAGAACTTGGAATTTTCTCTTCCGTTACTCTTGCTGATTCCAGAACATCCAAAGACAACAACTCAAAGCTCCAAGACGCTCTAGGTTCAAGGTAAGTCTTTCTAACTTTGCTTATTTTTCATTCTTACTATCATTAACATGTAAATATCATAGTATTAATGGTGTCCATATCATTGCATAAGTAGAAAAACTGTGGATCAGAGTTTCTTGATTAGGGCTATACTCAGATTTATGATTAGAACTTCTATAAGTTGTTGTGTTGTTATCCTTCTGATTTGTTGTTTAATAAGAACTGAATGAATTGCTGGTGTGTTGATTAAAAGTCAAAATGTAACACAAAACTTCTGTTTTTCACTCACCATTTTAACACATAGAACTTCTAGGATTTCTCACTGTTTAAGCACACAGAACTTCTGAGTTCTCTTCACTGTTTTAACAGACATAACTTCTATGATTTTTTCTCACTGTTAACACACACTGAACTTCTGATTCTTACATGCTGATAATGCATTGAACTGCTAATGTTCACCCATTGGCTCAACACAATATAGAACTTCTGATGATTCACCCATTGTTCTAACACAACACATAACTTCTGAGTTCTCCTTACATGTCAAATACACTGAACTTCTGATGTTTCCACTCGCTGTTTTCAAACACTCAGAGTTTCTGAGTTTTACATGCTGATAACCCACTGAACTGCTGATATATCTTCACTGTTTTAGTGTAATACATAACTTATGACTTGTGACCCACTGTCTGAATGCAACCCAGAATTTATGTGTCTGTCCTCTAACATTTCTTACAGGACCTCAGAGTTTACCAATTTAGAACTTCTGATGCCCACTGACGTTCCTCTCCGAGTCATCACACGCCTGGCTTCAGAACTTCTAATCCTTGTTTATTTTTTCTTGCAGTAGCACGTTTTTTATGTCTTTCATTTATTTCCCTTTTCATCATTTTTTTTATATTAACATAAAAACATAAAAATATTTTCCTTTTAATTTATTTCCTTAAGACAAAAACATTTTCTAAACAAGTCCATTTATTTCTTATATTATGCATTTCAATATGGTTGTAATAGATAATTAGGACTTAAATTCCTTGTAATCCCCATTTGTAAATTTGTATACCCCATCCCCAAATGTTGTAATAGTGTAGGACTTTATATTTCTGCAACTTATCGCTTTCAAATGTAAATGCTAGTAATTAGGGTGTGTATGTCAAGATATGAAAATCAACAAATAGATCACCCTAATCAAGACTAAATGCATGTAATCAAACACACTTGCACACGAGCACCTTTAAGGTAATCTCACTTGTTGCCTGTCGGAAAATAGTCATGTCCCTCGAATATGGGACGTTTTAGTAAAGACCATTCGATAAAAAAGATCGTAGTCCCTCGATGACCCTCGATGCTGCCTTCGATAAACGATCTCGTCCCAAAGAAACGACATTGCTAAAATGTCACATGGGTTGCCTTCTATGACTATACAAACGTCCCGCTCCTGTCCCTTCACATCCAACGATGGGGCTTCTTACCAAAACAATGGTAAGATAGCAACATCTAAAGGAGGAGGAAAAGAACACCTAAGAACTTTTGAGAAAGTAGAATGCTCCTAGTTGCTTGGTCAATTTCAAAACAAACATCATTAATATTTTCACAAACAACCACTTTCAAAAACACTTTCAAAACACTTTCCAAACATGGAATATTTTCAAAAGCTCAACACTTTGTATACGTTCTTACGAACGAGAACTATTACAAAGTTTGCCTAAATAATGGCGCCTTTTCAAAATACTTTCAAAAACCACACAAAGCACATTTTTCAAACAAAAGCAAGTGATCTAGCAAGTAACTAAGAGCCCATGGAAAACCATAGACGAAAAGGGTGATAATACCTTCTCTTTTCATAATCTACCCCCCGAACTCAAGAAAACATCTCTAAAGGTCTTTCCTGTGCTTTTTCACCTTTCCTTTTTGGATAAAAGAAAAGTAGGTGGCGACTCTTGCTAAACCGCAACATTTGCAAACACAAACGCAAACCTCAAGTCAGTTCTCCCACCGTATAACAGATGTCCCAATGAATTCCGGATTTATGATGTGAATTATATGGATGATGATCTGGTGCATTTGCATGCTAACTTTTATTATATGGATGGTCAAGAGATATGTCATTATGGTTCCTGTCAAATTTGATGTAGAGATTCCCGTGGTTATTCTATTGTGAGAAGAGGTATTCGACTGCTGTTAGACAAAGGTACTATCAGAGTCACATGTAACAAAGATGATTATAATGAAGTTAATATGATTAAAGGCTATTCTGTTGGGGCCATGTCTGATGATGAGTATGTTTCTGTTGATGAATTCTTTTTCTCTGATGAAAGTATGTTTTATGACAATTCTCTAATTCATGAGTATTCTGAAGAAGCGGGGGATGAATGTCATTGTGCCAAATTTTGATATTCCCACTCTAATAGATATTGCGTACCATAGCAAGCCTATTGTTTCTCTCGTAGTTATTTGTCTTCCTAGTCTTATCCCATATGAATCAGATAAATTTGTGCCTTATAAGTACAATGCAACTATCCTAGAAGATGGTGTGAAAATTCTTATCCAACCTTTGTCCCATGTTGAGAATATTGTTGAAGCTAGTGGAGTAACTCGTAGTGGTCGTGTCTTCGCCCCTACCTTTCGAAGAGATGTTAATTATAGTAAGAAGGTTGTTGAGAATGCTGAACCTAAGAAAGTGGTAGGAGAATCTAGTGGCACCTCCTTGGAAAAGAATGTTGATGATCTGTTAAAAATCATCAAGATGAGTGATTACAAGATTGTTGATCAATTGTTGCAAACTTCATCTAAGATTTCCATTTTAGCTTTGTTGATGAACTCTTCTGCTCATCGGAAATCTCTGATGAGGGTGTTGGATCAGGATTTTGTTGAAAGGGATGTGTGTTTGGATTAGTTCAATAGTGTTGTGGGAAATATTACGTCTTGTAACAATCTGAGTTTTTTGATGAGGAACTGTCTGGTGAAGGGAGAAACCATAACTCGGCTTTGCATATATCTATGTATTGTAACAATGACTCTTTGTCCAATGTGCTGATAGACAATGGATCTTCTTTGAATGTCATACCAAAAATCACTCTGATGAAGCTGAAATACCAGGGAACTTCTATGCGCCCTAGTGGCATTATAGTAAAAGCTTTTGATGGTTCGAGAAAATCTATCATTGGAGAGGTGGATTTACATATTCACATAGGTCCGCACTTATTCTAAATCACCTTTCAGGTTATGGATATTGTCCTAGCCTATAAATTCTTATTGGGACGATCCTGGATACATGAAGCAGGAGTTGTTACTTCAACCTTGCATCCGAAACTGAAATTTGTCCGTAAAGGAAAGGTAGTTATTATGAACGGTGAGCTGTTACTTCAACCTTGCATCAGAAGCCCATATAGCTATTGCTATATAGTTTGTTGGATAGGGTTTCATGTTCGTAATTATATTGTCATTAGAAGCTTGGCAGCAATACAATGTTCGACAAAACCTATGAAATATACTCTTGATGTTGGCAGCAAATAATTTTCAGCAACATCTATGGCATGCTTTGTTAACGAAGGTATGTCCTAATTTTATTATTTAATTTGTAAGTTTGGATTTTTCATACCATATTTTGGATACCATAGTAAAGTTGTTTGTTTCTGTAAAAGTATGGCATGAATATGATTTTATGTGGTGTTATCAAGATTTTAATCTTATGATTTCAACTAGATTTGTATCTCTTATTATAGGGACAATAGTATACTTCCTATGTTAAATTTATATTGTTATGTCAATTGTATGATTGTTGTGTTGTTATTGTATTGTAGTTACACGAAGGAAGAAATGATGACACATGTGCTTAAGGTAGGAAAAGAGTTCGAAGAAATGTAGGACAAAAAGATCGAAGCTCTCATTAAGAATGGTTAGATTGATGAATCAAAGAAAACAGCGGATGATAGTAACAATGTCAATTGATTTTATAATATAACATAAGCAAATAAGTCAGGGAACAATATGATGGTATGTATGTTGACTATTACATAATGGATACATTTTATTATTATCATACTGAGAGTTCATATATGAATCAATTTTCATATTTTATTTTGCAGCATATCCCAATTGACATCTATAATAAATGTTTTGGTGAAAGCAAGAAGCCATTAAGATAATAGATATGGAAGCACACAAGGGATATAATTGTGTTATTCATACAGCTACACGGAATTCAGATGAGATGGTACGAATATTACAAAGAGAAGAAGCTTAAAGCTGAAGATGAGTTATCTTTTAGCATGAGACCTCATGCAGATTTTATGTATGTTTTTGTAATTAGGAGTTGATGTCTGGGTTCCTTCGAATTTTAAATGGAAATAGTTGGTAGAAGGGTTACTCTACTTGGAATATTTTTTGTGATGTTAGTTATGTTGAATAATGTTTAAGTCCAAGTCTTGCAATGTTGAATCAAATATATATATATATATATATATATATATATATATATATATATATATATATATATATATATATATATATATATATATATATATGCAATATCTTATGGCCTGAATAAAATAAAAAATTTGTGCGATGACATTGTTTAATAAATCCAATTGATTAAAATTTAAGCGGTTAATAGATAACCGTCTAAAAACATGTTTCAAAGATCAATAATATATTTGATTTATAAATTTTTTCATGTACATAATAAGATCGGCTATATATAAGTTATACAAAACAATTATAAAATTCAATATATAATGTTATTAATTATAAATTTACCATTAAAAAATATAATAAATTATCTAATACAACTCAATATTTAATGAGTTGAAAAAATATTAATATTACTTTAAGAAAAAATATTATATTGCAACCACCAATATTGTAATTAAAAAAATATATTATATTTTTATGTAAACAACAGTTATGTGTAATATAACCTTATAACAATTATACCAAATTTGTATGAAAGTAAACAGATAAATTGAAATGTATGTAACAAATAGTGAACTTTGTTTTTAAAATAAAATATTAAATAAAGAAAATAATAAAAATTACAAAAAAATAATATTTAAAAATAATTACGAAAAAAAAAATTATAAATAAGATAAAAAGAGTTTTTATTAAATACTAATTAAGGAAATAACTATAATGGAGAACCAAAATAAAGGATAAATGAAATAATTTAAATACTTATTTTATAAAACCAACTCTGACTATTATCATTTCAAAATTAGTGAAGGTACAAAATTAAAAACAGAATAAAAGTATTCTCAACGGATCCATATGATATCAAAATAGAATCTACTGTAGTAATAGTTTTCTTGAGAATATTGCTAATTACCGAGCTAATCGAGACGTTGGTAATATCCTAAAGAAGAATGTAAACTCTAGGATTTTCTTGGAATCTTGTTCGGCAGGTGATAAATGTAACACCCCAGTTTCAATTTTTTTGATTTATTTAATTGGAAAATTATTTTATTAGAATTAATAAAATAAAAAGGAATTATTTATTTTGGAATATTGGAAGAAAATAAAAGAAATAAGAAATATGGATTTCTTTTAAGTTATTGGGCTTGGATGTTGTTAGTAAAGAGTGGGGGTGAAAAAGAAGTAAAGTTATGTTTTGGAACTCAAGTTATTTTCTCATTTTTCACGATAAACAGAAGTTGGAAATTTGGGGAAATAGAGCTCTGAAGGTACGAAGAACGAAGAACGAAGAACATCGCTCAAAAGTTCAAAGCTGCTAATTGATAAGGTAAGGGGGGCTATTACTCGATTTACCTTTGTTTATGGGTTTATGTATGGTTGATTTGGGTAATCGTAGGGAAAAACCCCAATTGTTAGATGTTAGTAGGAATCAATACCCTTAGGATTGAACCTTGTTAGAAAAGGGTTAGGTTCCCAATTTTTATGAATCGATTAGAAATTTTAGGTTCCAAATGGTGGATTGGGAGTATATCTGCATGATCGTGAATTTACCTTAGAGGTTTAGGGATAACCTTAATGTTGTTAGAAATTCCCTAAAAAGGACGATTAATCCCGGTTAAGGTTACTATAATGATTGTTGGAATTTAGGAAGTTGAGGTGTTGTTTTGAATTATACAAACTCGATGTCGTTAGGTACCGAAATGCGCGTTTAGCTGACATTTTCCCGCGTTTGGCTGCTGTTCTGAGCTGCTGCAGGTTCAGGAAAATCTTGTACGCGCTCAGCAACACGGGCCGTGTTGCACAACACGGGCACCCGTGTTGCTCTTCTGTGTTGGTGAGATAGTGTGCTTTCTGGTTGCACAACACGGGCCGTGTTGCACAACACGGGTACCCGTGTTAGGTCCCCTGTAATGAGAAGAAAAAATGTGTTTTTTTCTGGATGCGCTCAGCAACACGGGCCGTGTTGCACAACACGGGCACCCGTGTTGCTCTGCTGTGTTGATTTTTCTGAATTTTGTTTTTTGTGCGTTATTGTGGATTTCATTGTCGTGCTTTTGGATAATGTTATCGAGCATGAATTATGATATGACTTGATATGATTGATGTTGTTGATGTGCATGATATGTTGATTGATGTTCATAGTATGCTGAGTGTTACATACTTACATATCATGTTGCATTTGTTAATTCCCATTGTGTGGAATTAACATGGTGGCCAATATACGTGTCCGCGATTTAATGGAACGTTGAGGTGGTAGCCGTGTCCGCGATATAATGGAACGGTGAGTTATCCGTGACCCGAGATTTAATGGGGCGGTGAAGTGGTACCACATGCATGGGTGTGTTGCATTACCTTGAATATAACATGAATGGATGATTTTTCCAATGTTGTACGTGATTGTTTGTATGCACGTATGGTTGCTAAATGGTTGACGATGTTTGGTGTTAATTGCAATTATGAAAAGCAATATATTATAGGTATATGAATTGTAAAGGTTTTTGTAAACTATGAAATATGCTAATTATTGGGTGACGCTTATGATTTCCTGAATTGATTGTTATGAACGTATAATCAAATGTATAATTGAGATGCTCACCCTTACTGTTGAATATTTCAGATTGAGGAGCTTCGTTCAGGTGCTTGGCGAAGGCTTGTCGTTCTAGTTTATTTTCGTTTTAGTATTGTCTGGGTCATGCTCTGATAGTTGTAACTCCGGGAACGTTTGTTTGTCGAGCTGTTTTAATCAGACTCGTTTACTTCCTTATATTTGTTATAATATGATGTCGACATTTTTCCAGGTGTTAATCCCTGATGATTTTGAAAAATATTATAACATTGGTTTTATTAAATAAATTATTCCGCTGTGTAAACATGTATGAGTTACTACTAAGATTATGCATGACAGGAATTTGTTTTATTGAAAGAGAATTGTAGCATCCTCGATTATACATGTACTCTGAAAATATGATTTTTATATTTGCGAAAATTTATTCGGGGTTTTTAGAGGGTGTTACAATAGTGGTATCAGAGCATAGTCGGTCGTTGCGACCAGAGTCTTGAGTCAGTCATTCCTTTTGTATGCGATTAGTGTAAGGCAACACTGTCGATACTGTATTCTGATGTGGAGTATGTTTTAATTCTCAGGAATATGGCTGGAGGTAACGGACGAAATGATGCTGCACTCGCTGAGGCTTTGGGGATGTTAGCTGGTGTACTTGCTGGAAACCCAACTGGAGGCGTGATTGGTGCTGATAGGCAATTGGGAAATTTCCAAAGGAACAATCCTCCGTTGTTCAAAGGTACACATGACCCTGAAGGTGCTCAGAAGTGGCTGAAGGAAATCGAAAGGATTTTCCGTGTGATCGATTGTGCTGAAGATCTGAAAGTCAGATATGGTACGCATATGTTGGCAGAAGAGGCCGACGACTGGTGGGTTGCCACAAGGACTGAAATGGTTCAGGATGGAGAGGCACTGACTTGGGCTAACTTCAGAAGGGCTTTTCTGAGGAGGTACTTTCCTGAAGATGTTCGGGGAAGAAAGGAAATTGAATTTTTGGAGCTTAAGCAGGGCAATCTGACGGTTAGTGAGTATGCTACTAAGTTCACTGAGCTGGCAAAGTATTATGCACACTACAACAATGATGAGGCTGGAGAATTCTCTAAGTGTATCAAATTTGAGAATGGTCTCCGAGATGAGATTAAGTAGGGAATCAGGTACCAGCGTATTCGTAGATTTTCTGATCTGGTGGATTGTAGCAGGATCTTGGAAGAAGATATTACCAAGAATAGGTCGTCTCACTCTCGTGGGGCTGTTGACAAAAGAGGAAAGCAACATATGGACCGTGGCAAGCCATATGGTAGAGATAACCCGAGATCAGGTGGATGGAAAAGGCCTAGTGGGGGAGATTCTAAGGCTCCTATCAGATGCTACAGGTGTGGTGAGTCTGGTCATCACATTCGAGATTGCAAGAGTGATGAGAAGAAGTGCTATAAATGTGGAAAGGCTGGTCATTTGTCTATTGATTGCAAAGGGAAGTCTGTTACTTGTTACAATTGTGGCGAAGAAGGTCACATTCGTCCGCAGTGTCCTAAGCCTAGGAAGGATCAGTCAGGTGGAAAAGTGTTCGCTCTGTCTGGATCTGAGACTACTCCAGAGGATCGATTGATTAAAGGTACGTGTTTTATTCATGGCACACCTTTAGTTGCAATTATTGATACTGGTGCAACTCATTCTTTCATTTCTTTGGATTGTGCTGAGAGGTTGAAACTGGACATATCTAGTATGCAAGGTAGCATGATTGTTGATACTCCTGCATCGGGTTCAGTGACAACTTCACTTGTATGTAGGAATTGTCCTATTGAGATTTTTGGTAGAGGTTTCGATATGGATTTAGTGTGCCTACCGCTTGAACAAATTGATATTATCCTTGGGATGAACTGGTTGGAAATTCAACCGGGTTCATCTGAACTGCTTTGCTAAGACGGTGATTTTTCCAGAAGCAGTTGGTGTCGAGAATTTGACTATGACTGCTAGGCAGGTACAAGAAGCAATGGAAGACGGTGCTAATGTGTTTATGTTACTTGCTTCGTTAGATGCAACAGGAAAGGTCAGGAGTGACGAATTGCCAGTGGTGTGTGATTTTCCAGAAGTCTTTCCTGATAATGTTGGTGAGTTACCTCCTGAGAGAGAGGTGGAATTTTCTATAGATTTGATTCCTGGTACGAGACCGGTGTCGATGGCGCCATATTGTATGTCTGCGTCTGAATTGGCTAAATTGAAGAGTCAGTTGGAAGATTTACTGGAGAAGAAGTTTATTCGTCCAAGTGTTTCGCCTTGGGGTGCTCCGGTATTGTTGGTTAAGAAGAAAGAAGGTTCTATGAGACTGTGTGTTGATTACAGGCAATTGAACAAAGTAACCATTAAGAATCGGTATCCATTACCGAGGATTGATGATTTAATGGACCAGCTAATTGGAGCCAGTGTATTCAGTAAGATTGACTTGAGATCTGGATATCATCAGATTCGTGTGAAAGCGGAAGATATTCAAAAGACTGCTTTTCGAACGAGGTATGGGCATTATGAATATTCTGTTATGCCGTTCGGAGTTACTAATGCACCTGGTGTTTTCATGGAATATATGAACAGGATTTTTCACCCGTATATGGATAAGTTTGTTGTAGTTTTTATTGATGACATTCTGATTTATTCCAAGAATGACGAAGAACATGCGGAACATCTCAGAATTGTGTTAGAGTTGTTGAAAGATAGGAAGTTGTATGCAAAGTTGTCCAAATGTGAGTTCTGGCTGAATGAAGTTAGTTTTCTTGGACACGTGATTTCTAAGAATGGTATTGCAGTGGATCCTACAAAAGTAGAAGCAGTATCTCAGTGGGAAGCGCCGAAGACTGTTTCTGAAATCAGAAGTTTTCTTGGTCTTGCAGGTTATTACAGAAAGTTTATCGAAGGATTCTCAAAGTTAGCATTGCCGTTGACGAAATTGACTCGTAAAGGACAAGCGTTTATTTGGGATTCTGATTGTGAGAAAGGTTTCCAAGAATTGAAGCGGAGATTGACTAGTGCTCCTATTCTGATTTTGCCGAATCTGGTGGAATCTTTTGTGGTCTTTTGTGATGCATCTCTGTTGGGTTTAGGTGGTGTTTTAATGCAGAATCAACAGGTAGTTGCGTATGCTTCGAGACAATTGAAGGTTCATGAAAGGAACTATCCTACTCATGACTTAGAGTTGGCAGCAGTTGTGTTTGTCTTGAAATTATGGAGACATTATCTGTATGGTTCGAGATTTGAAGTGTATAGCGATCATAAGAGTTTGAAGTATCTTTTCGATCAGAAAGAGCTCAATATGAGGCAAAGAAGGTGGTTGGAATTTCTCAAAGATTATGATTTTGGTTTGAATTACCATCCTGGTAAGGCAAATGTGGTTGCAGATGCTTTGAGCAGGAAATCCTTGCATATGTCTATGATGATGGTTCGTGAATTGGATTTAATTGAACAATTCCGAGATTTGAGTTTAATTTGTGAAAGTACTCCGAAGTGTGTTCGTTTGGGTATGTTGAAACTTACTAGTGGTATTCTAGAAGAGATCAGGATCGGGCAAAAATCTGATGTTAATTTAGTTGATAAATTGACATTGATCAACCAAGGTCAAGGTGGTGAGTTTAGAATTGATGAAAACGATGTTATGAGATTTGGCGATAGAGTTTGTGTTCCTGATATTGCAGAAATCAAGAAGAGCATATTAGAGGAAGGACATCGCAGTGGGATGAGTATTCATCCGGGTGCCACGAAAATGTATCATGATTTGAAGAAATTGTTTTGGTGGCCGGGAATGAAAAAGGAAATAGCTGAATTTGTGTATGCATGTTTAATCTGTCAGAAATCGAAGATTGAGCATCAGAAGCCGTCTGGATTTATGCAACCAATGTTTATTCCAGAATGGAAGTGGGATAGCATTTCGATGGATTTTGTATCTGGGTTGCCGAGGACTCCTATGAATTGTGAAGCGATATGGGTCGTTGTGGATAGGTTGACTAAGTCTGCTCATTTTATACCAGTGCGAATGGATTACTCAATGGAGAGATTGGAACAGTTATATATTGAGAAAATAGTGAGTTTGCATGGAGTTCCTTCTAGTATTGTGTCGGATAGAGATCCGAGATTCACTTCGAAATTTTGGGAAGGATTGCAGAAAGCTTTGGGTACTAAATTGAGGTTGAGTTCAGCTTACCATCCTCAGACTGATGGACAGACGGAGAGGACGATTCAATCGTTGGAAGATTTATTGCGTGCTTGTGTTTTAGAGCAGGGTGGAGCTTGGGATAGCTATTTGCCATTGATTGAATTTACTTATAACAATAGTTACCATTCGAGTATTGGTATGGCTCCGTTTGAGGCATTGTATGGTAGACGGTGTAGAACACCTTTGTGTTGGTATGAATCTGGAGAGAGTTCGGTAGTTGGGCCAGAGATTGTTCAGCAGACTACTGAAAAGATCAAATTGATTCAAGAGAAGATGAGAGCTTCTCAGAGTCGTCAGAAAAGTTATCATGATAAGAGGAGAAAGAATTTAGAATTCAGTGCTGGAGATCATGTGTTTATGAGAGTCACTCCGATGACAGGTATTGGTTGAGCGTTGAAATCTAAGAAGTTGACTCCGCGTTTTATTGGTCTGTTTCAGATTACGGAAAGAGTGGGAGAAGTTGCGTATCGTATTGCTTTACCTCCGAGACTTGCGAATTTGCACGATGTTTTTCATGTTTCTCAGTTGAGGAGATACATTCCAGACCCATCTCATGTAATCCAAGTAGATGATGTACAGGTGAGAGATAACCTGACAGTAGAAACATTGCCTATGAGTATAGAAGATCGGGAAGTGAAACAGTTAAGAGGTAAAGAGATAGCATTAGTGAAGGTTGCTTGGGGAGGTCCAGCAGATGGAAATATCACTTGGGAGCTGGAGAGCCAGATGAAAGAGGCTTATCCGGAACTGTTCGTCTAAGGTATGTTTCCGAGGACGAAAACTCTTTTAGTGGGGGAGAGTTGTAACACCCCAGTTTCAATTTTTTTGATTTATTTAATTGGAAAATTATTTTATTAGAATTAATAAAATAAAAAGGAATTATTTATTTTGGAATATTGGAAGAAAATAAAAGAAATAAGAAATATGGATTTATTTTAAGTTATTGGGCTTGGATGTTGTTAGTAAAGAGTGGGGGTGAAAAAGAAGTAAAGTTATGTTTTGGAACTCAAGTTATTTTCTCATTTTTCACGATAAACAGAAGTTGGAAATTTGGGGAAATAGAGCTCTGAAGGTACGAAGAACGAAGAACGAAGAACATCGCTCAAAAGTTCAAAGCTGCTAATTGATAAGGTAAGGGGGGCTATTACTCGATTTACCTTTGTTTATGGGTTTATGTATGGTTGATTTGGGTAATCGTAGGGAAAAACCCCAATTGTTAGATGTTAGTAGGAATCAATACCCTTAGGATTGAACCTTGTTAGAAAAGGGTTAGGTTCCCAATTTTTATGAATCGATTAGAAATTTTAGGTTCCAAATGGTGGATTGGGAGTATATCTGCATGATCGTGAATTTACCTTAGAGGTTTAGGGATAACCTTAATGTTGTTAGAAATTCCCTAAAAAGGACGATTAATCCCGGTTAAGGTTACTATAATGATTGTTGGAATTTAGGAAGTTGAGGTGTTGTTTTGAATTATACAAACTCGATGTCGTTAGGTACCGAAATGCGCGTTTAGCTGACATTTTCCCGCGTTTGGCTGCTGTTCTGAGCTGCTGCAGGTTCAGGAAAATCCTGTACGCGCTCAGCAACACGGGCCGTGTTGCACAACACGGGCACCCGTGTTGCTCTTCTGTGTTGGTGAGATAGTGTGCTTTCTGGTTGCACAACACGGGCCGTGTTGCACAACACGGGTACCCGTGTTAGGTCCCCTGTAATGAGAAGAAAAAATGTGTTTTTTTCTGGATGCGCTCAGCAACACGGGCCGTGTTGCACAACACGGGCACCCGTGTTGCTCTGCTGTGTTGATTTTTCTGAATTTTGTTTTTTGTGCGTTATTGTGGATTTCATTGTCGTGCTTTTGGATAATGTTATCGAGCATGAATTATGATATGACTTGATATGATTGATGTTGTTGATGTGCATGATATGTTGATTGATGTTCATAGTATGCTGAGTGTTACATACTTACATATCATGTTGCATTTGTTAATTCCCATTGTGTGGAATTAACATGGTGGCCAATATACGTGTCCGCGATTTAATGGAACGTTGAGGTGGTAGCCGTGTCCGCGATATAATGGAACGGTGAGTTATCCGTGACCCGAGATTTAATGGGGCGGTGAAGTGGTACCACATGCATGGGTGTGTTGCATTACCTTGAATATAACATGAATGGATGATTTTTCCAATGTTGTACGTGATTGTTTGTATGCACGTATGGTTGCTAAATGGTTGACGATGTTTGGTGTTAATTGCAATTATGAAAAGCAATATATTATAGGTATATGAATTGTAAAGGTTTTTGTAAACTATGAAATATGCTAATTATTGGGTGACGCTTATGATTTCCTGAATTGATTGTTATGAACGTATAATCAAATGTATAATTGAGATGCTCACCCTTACTGTTGAATATTTCAGATTGAGGAGCTTCGTTCAGGTGCTTGGCGAAGGCTTGTCGTTCTAGTTTATTTTCGTTTTAGTATTGTCCGGGTCATGCTCTGATAGTTGTAACTCCGGGAACGTTTGTTTGTCGAGCTGTTTTAATCAGACTCGTTTACTTCCTTATATTTGTTATAATATGATGTCGACATTTTTCCAGGTGTTAATCCCTGATGATTTTGAAAAATATTATAACATTGGTTTTATTAAATAAATTATTCCGCTGTGTAAACATGTATGAGTTACTACTAAGATTATGCATGACAGGAATTTGTTTTATTGAAAGAGAATTGTAGCATCCTCGATTATACATGTACTCTGAAAATATGATTTTTATATTTGCGAAAATTTATTCGGGGTTTTTAGAGGGTGTTACAATAAACCATTAGTCCTTACCTTGTGGGTAGTACCTTTAACTTTATGCTCGTGACGTCGAACCTATGAACCCCCATGTTTATTATCTTGTATGTGATTGTTGCATCATCATACATTCATGCACCCATGAGCATTATTTAAACAGATTTTGAAGGAACTTAAGATTGACTTTTGCAAATATCTCAGGTACTTTTTGACCATGGATTTTGGAAGAAGAAAGACTCAGAAGTACAATTTCAAGGATCCTAAGATAGAGGAACTGAGGACTTTGACTCCTGAGATTGAGAGTCCTACAGATTTCCAGAAGAAGTATGGAGCCATTGTGCCTCTCATGAAGCCCAAGATGAATGAGGGTATTCTTTCTACATTGGTCCAGTTCTATGATCTATTATATCGGTGTTTTAATTTTCTTGATTATCGGTTGATGCCCACATTAGAGGATTATTCTTACTTACCTGGTTTACCTATTACTGATTGTGTTCCTTTCACTGGGTTAGAAAGAAAGCTCAAGTCTCATTAGATTGCCACCATAACTCACTTGAGGAAGTCTGAGATTGAGGCTAACATGACTACCAAAGGAGGAATACGAGGTTTACCTGCTCAGTTTCTATTGGAGAAAGCTTGTTACTTCGCCAAGATGAAGAGTACATCTGATTTTGAGACTATCTTTGCTTTGCTTGCCTATAGGTTATTCTTGTTTCCTAACATCGATAAATTTTTGGATGTTAATGCCATTATGATCTTTCTGATTGGGAACCCAGTCCCTATACTGATAGGAGATACTTATTATTCCATTCATCTTCAAAATTTCTATCAAGAAGGGATGATCATCTGTTGCACACCGTTATTATATCAGGGATTTATTTCTCACTTACCTCGATCTACTTCTCTTTAGAACATCAAGCAGGAATCACATTGGGCGCCGAAGATTGAAGGTTGAGAAAACACTTAGAGGGGGGGGGGGGGGGGGTTGAATAAGTTTTTCTTATTTTCTAGCACAATACTAATGGAAGGACACTGGTAATTTTATCCTGGTTCGTTTGAAAGTCAAACTACTCAAGTCCACCTGCCAAGGTGATTTCGCCTCTCTCAATGAGGACTTAATCCACTATAATCATACTGATTACAAGCGCACAACCAAACTGATGTGACTAACAATACAATACACAAGCTAACTGCAAGTTACTAAAACCTCTAAGACTCAACTAGTCCTAGCCCTCTTGAGAAATCTGACCCAACTGGTCTCTCAAGGAACACTTACAAAATTGTCTCTTAATAGTAGTGAAAAAGATTTGCTTCTAAAAAGCTTTATCAAAACTGTGATTTTTCACTAAGATTGTTGCCCAATACTTAAGATCTACCCATTATACAGTATTAGTTTACGAGTATGAAAACATTGAGTGTAAGTATATTTCACGCAAGTCAGTAACCTTTCTTTGATACAAAGGTCTTCTATATATAGCTTCCAATTGACTGTTAATGCCTTGATGATAGTGCATGCGTTTAATGAAGCGTGTTTACATTGATGCGTGTAGCGAGTAGATTTGGTCTTTATGTTTCCAATGCTAGTGCGCGTAGTATACTTGAGTGTGTTAGCCGTCTTAGCATTTAATAACCAACGGTACTGTCAGAGCTTGTCTCTGTAAGTTGAAGTGTTTGCTTGCAGCGTTTCCATTTTAGAGTTTACTTGATCTTTTCTTCTAACAGAGTATTCTTCAATATGTGTTCATCAGAGTATTCTTCAGCATTGTTTATCAGAGTTTACTTTAAACTTATATTTATCAGATGTTGTATTCAGCGCGCATCTATCAGAGGTTGCTGAGGATTTGCTCTTCATTCTGAGTTTGCTTTGTATGAGCGTAGAATCCTCTTTCTTTATAAGATGCGTGAGTCAAAACATCATCTGAACTAAGTGAGCATACAAGTCAGAGTATAACATAAATATAACAAAAATTATTTCATTGTTATCATCAAAACTCTAAGATATGATTAAAACCAAACTTTGTTCTAACAATCTCCCCCTTTTTGATGATGACAAAACAATTCAGAATTTGAAAAAAATTGTGCAAGTATGAGGATCTCCCCTTGAGATAGATAATCTCCCCCTGAGATTGATATTTCTTCTTCTGACATAAAAAAATGGTTAAAGAGTTTAAAGGCATAAGGGAAACTTCCTGAGATTTGTTCTTCAGAGCTTTTAAACTTTTTCTTTCAGAGTTTGCTTTAGCAATCCTTTTCTTGATGATGTTCAGAGCTTAGTCTTTCAGAGTTTCTTGAGTTCTTGTAAATCTCTTAAACATAAAAGAACTTTGTATATCTTTAGAAATGTTTAAGACTTAGTCCCATAATTGTTTCATGGATCAGATCAAAATCTTATTTTCTCCCCCTTTTTGTCATAATCAAAAAGTAAAAAATTCAAAGAAAAAAAACGTATATTGAGGATTCAAGAGAAAACAGAGTTACAACAAAACAAAAAAATAAAAAAATATAGAAATAAAATCTAAGAGCGACGAGAAACAAGGGAAAGCAGAAGATTCTTGATTTCATTTGAGGAATCCTCTTGTTTCTGCATCCAAGATCTGATTTCCTTGTTGGTTTCATCTTGTTTATCCAAACGTTCATGGATGGCCTCGTTGTACTTCTTCAGTTCATTCAGAGTGTCCAACAACAACGAAGGTGCCACAAAAGTTGAAGCAGCTTCAAATGAGACAACCTTAGAAGCAGAAGTAGCAGATCCTGAGTACACAACATTTGAGAGAAAGGTACCAGGATCAATCAGCAGAGTAGGAACTTTCTCAGGGCTAGCTTTAGCAGAAGGTTATTGATACATAGTCATGGCCAAAGGATGTGGTTCAGACTCAGCGTCATCTTCTGATTCATCCTCTGTTATCTCCATGGGGTCAGCAGGTGGTAATGGAGAACCAGTAATCTCTAGTGGAGACCTCTGATCCCAAATGTTTACCACTTCCGTCAAGAAAGTATTCAGATACTTGGAGAAATTCTCAAGAACCTGAGCATAGCATAGTTCTTGCAAATTGAGGATTTCATCATTTATTTTGCTTCTAAAAGTGTCCCACATAAAATCACACACTGCTGGATTAAGGCTGTTGGCACTGTCAACTTTCAGCAGGTCAATCCACGTCTGCATTTCTGTTATGAAGTTCTGACAGCGTACAAGAACTTCTGATTGATCAGATTTTGGAGTTGATTTGGGAGAGGCCTTTTTGGTGGATTTTATTTGTACATAACATAGTGATTCAAGATCAACTACAGTTCTGAGAAAGTCAGAAGGGACAAGGGGTTCAGGAGGTTCTACTGAGGATGGACTAGGGATTGTTTCTAGAGAGAGGTGAAGAGGTTTCAGATGATGAAGGTAATGGAATTTCTGGTGAGGAAGGTGGTGAAGGTGCTGGTGATAAATTCAGGGAAAAAATGTGTTCAGATGGCAGGATGAAGGATGGTGGTTGTGTAGCCAGAGGATCATTTATGCCAGGTAGTCTCCAAGAACCATCATACTACTCAAAGGGTCTTGGTGATAAAGGTCTGATGGGGGATGTTGGTAGAGGGTTGTGAGCAGTATTATTTGGATTCTGATGGTGAGGAGCAGAAGGAGGTGTTTGAGTTTGAGGTTGAGTTTGTTGAGGTACTTCAGCAGCAAAATTATCTATGTCAGATAATACTTGGTCAATTTCAGGGTTGTTATCCAGGGGCTCACATGATTGTGTTAGGTCTATGTCAACTTCTATATTTTTGAGGGTTTGAGGTTCAATAGATGTTTCCATGCGCACAAAATCATTATCATAAATGGTTTTAGAGGTTGTACCTACTGATTTCTTCTTCTTCTTCCGAGGTCGAGCAGATGGGCCTTCTTCAGCTTGTATTTTCTTCTTCTGGAGGACAACATCTGGTGGAGGGAGATTTCTTCCTTGAAGCTAAGCAAGGGCAATAGGGATACCACTTTCTTTGCATGCTTCAATGAAGTGTAGAATGATCTTCGGATGATCACCAAAGTTGAACAGGGGAAAATCTTCAATGGGGATTCTCCTGCTGGTGACTGCTGTTGAGACGTATGGTGTAGGTTCCACCAGAAGTTTCTCAATCAACTTCCTCTTCAGTAGGTTCTTCCCGGTCAGAGCTTTTCCACACGTAGGCTCCAACTCTCCAAGTAAGTTTGCATCTTCTAAGTGGGCTATCAGACCATTATCAGTCAGAATGTCTGAAATTAGTCTTCCCAGAGGGATCCAGTTTCTCTTTGATTTAGGGTTTCTAACCCTCTCAGCTTCCCTAGTTTCCTTCACATGCATCCACA
Source organism: Vicia faba (assembly GCA_948472305.1). Lineage (NCBI taxonomy): Eukaryota > Viridiplantae > Streptophyta > Magnoliopsida > Fabales > Fabaceae > Vicia > Vicia faba. The sequence goes on from CATIWC010001263.1 coordinate 117,085, forward strand.
GATGTTTGAACAGAAGGTATGGAAGATCAATCTTTACATTTGTTCCAAGACAGAACAGAAGGTACTGTTGATCAACATTAATGTAATAAGGAGAACTAGTTTCCTTTCGGTGATGTATGCAGCCATGGATGATTCTTGCCCATATTTTATAGTAGCTCTTCAAGTTTCTGACCTCGTTTGAAGCTTGCCAAGAAATAAATATTTCAGCATAGACCTTGGACATATCCATTCGTCCACTAGAGATTCCAGTAACGCCATGTCCTTCAAAACCTAGAAGCTTCCTGATGAGATTCTCAGTTATAGAAATCTCTTTGCCCATGACAAATGAAAGGATGACTTTTGGGGAAGCAATAACATGAACCCATAATTCCTTAACTAGATGAGGGAATACTGGTCCTACAAGACGATCAAAGAAGTTTTTCCAACCTTGGAACTCCACAGCTAGGAGCAAGTCAAACCCATTTTCCTTCAGATTATCAAAATCTACCATAAGTTCAACCATCACTTCCAAGCTATCCACTGGAATCAGCGTCGTTCTCTCAGGAGTAACATACCTTTCTGCTTGTTGAGCGCTGCTTGAGGACATAGGAATGCTTGAGGAAGGAGATGAAGATGAAGCCATTTGAACATTTAGGTTTAGAATTTGAGAAGGGAGCTGAGAGAGTTTGCACAAAAACGTAAAGGTGTTTGAAGTTTGAGAAAGAGAGTAAAAAATATAACATGGATTTTGCAAGGGTATTTATAGCTAAAAAGAATCTTTAAAAAGATGAATAGTTTAAGAAGTTGAAACGATTTAAAAAACATAATTATAAACAATTAATGAGATTTGACATTTAAGGGGGTGCATGATTTTGATCAAATCTGAACAGTTACCTAGGAACGACGTCTCAATAGCAGTGCACACATGCGTGACCTTTCAGAATTGAAACACACGTTCAACTTCTGAGGGTAGCGTGAGACAACTGGTTTAATATAATGAACTTCTGACCATTCTAGTAATGAAATGTTAGATACATTTCAGAACATGATGAATGGATTCTGATGTAACTCCTCTTCTAACTTCTGAAGAGCAGTCAATCAGAACATTCATTTCAGAACATTCTGGAAACACATATAGAAGAAAAAATATTTTCATTCAGGACAAAATTCCCTGCTGATGTTTTTCAGAATGAATTTGAATCTATCTTCATCAAGGGGTTTGGTAAAAATGTCAGGCCATTGATGGTCTGTGTCTACAAAATTTAAGTTTAAAATTCTCTTCTGAATGTAGTCCTTTATGAAATGATGTTTAATTTCTATATGTTTTGCCTTAGAATGTAAGATGGGATCTTTTGAGAGACAGATAGCAGAGGTATTATCACAGAAGATAGGAATCTTACTTTCATATAGATGATAATCTTCCAATTGGATCTTCATCCAGATTATCTGAGTGCTACATCCAGCAGCAGATATATATTCAGCTTCAATTGTTGATAGTGCAATAGTGGCTTGCTTCTTGCTGTACCATGAGATGACGTTATCACCCAAAAACTGACAGCTTCCAGAGGTGCTTTTGCATTCTATTCTATCTCCATCAAATTCAACATCACAGTAACCTACTAGTTTAAAATCTTTGGATCTTCTGTAACACAGTCCAAGGTAATTAATACCTTTTAGATACCTCAGAATTCGCTTAACAATAGTTAAGTGATATTCTCTAGGATCTGATTGGAATCTAGCACATAGACATACACTGAATAGAATATCTGGTCTAGATGAAGTCAGATAGAGAAGAGATCCAATCATACCTCTGTAGAGTTTCTGATCTACCTTCTAACTTACCTCGTCTTTTCCCAGAGTGCATGTGGGGTGCATTGGGGTCTTTGCTTCTTTACTTTCTGATAGCTGGAATTTCTTCAGAAGTTCTTTGACATACTTTGTCTGATATGTAGGTACCTTCTGGCGTTTGATTTATTTGAATTCCCAGAATAATTTTAGTTCTCCCATCATGCTCATCTCAAATTCATCCTGCATAGATTCAGCAAATTCTCTTCTAAGAGAGACATTAGAAGTTCCAAAAATAATATCATCAACATATATTTGACAGATTAAAATGTCATTTTTAAATTTTTTTCTGAATAAAGTTGTGTCCACTTTGCCTCTGGTAAAATTCTTTTCTAAAAGAAAGTTACTCAGACGTTCATACCAAGCTCTGGGAGCTTGTTTCAGACCGTACAGAGACTTTTCAGTTTGAAAACATGTTCTAGAAATTTTGAGTCATCAAAACTCGAAGGTTGGTGGACATAAACTTCTTCTTCTATGTAACCATTTAAAAAGGCACTTTTAACATCCATTTGATATAATGAGATGTTGTGTTGAACAACAAAAGAAATTTACAATCTAATTGATTCTAACATGGCGACTGGGGAAAAGGTTTCATTATAATCAATTCCTTCTTGTTGACTATAAACCTGAGCCACCAGTCGTGCTTTGTTTCTGACAACCTCTCCTTGCTCATTAAGCTTGTTTCTGAAGACCCATTTAGTTTCAATGATATTAAATCCTTTTGGTTTTAGAACAAGATCCCACACATCATTTCTTGAAAATTGATTTAACTCCTCTTGCATAGCTAGGATCCAATCATTATCCAACAGAGCTTCATCTATTGAAGTTGGCTCAATCAGCGAGACCAATCCAAACAGTGATTCTTCATTGTTTCTGAAGGAGGATCTTGTTCTGATGGGATCTTCTTTCTTTCCTATAATCATATTTCCTGGGTGTGCGGATGTGATTCTGGGGAATTTATTTTGTGAGGATTGTTAGAAATTCTTAGATTTTCCAGAGCATTTTCAATAGGAGGATCTTCTGAGATGTCTTTTGCTTCTGACTCATCAGAGTTTGTAAGGTGGTCTTTTGTACCTGCAGAATTTTCAATTTACTTTGGCTTTTGTTAGCCAAGCTTATCATCAAATCTGACTTTGATTGATTCTTCAACAATCAGAGTTTCTGTGTTGTATACCCTATAGCCTTTTGAGCATTCAGAATATCCAAGCAGAAATCACTTTTGTACCTTAGAATCAAACTTGTTCAGATTAGCTTTAGTATTCAAAATATAGCAAGTGCATCCAAAAGGATGGAAATATGAAATGTTGGGTTTTCTGTTTTTCCACAATTCATAAGGAGTCTTTTCAAGAATAGGTCTTGCAGAGACTCTAGTTTGAATGTAACACGTTGTGTTCACTACTTCTGCCCAAAAGTGTTTAGCCATATTAGTTTCATTGATCATGGTTTTGGCCATTTCTTGCAAGGTTCTATTCTTTCATTCTACAACTCCATTTTGTTGGGAAGTTCTAGGGACAAGAGAAATCGTGAGAAATTCCATTTTCTTTAAAAAACTTTTCAAAATAATGATTTTCAAATTCTCCTCCATGATCACTTCTAACTTTTATGATTCTAAAATCCTTTTCATTTTGAACTTAGATGTAGAAGTCAAAGAACACAGAATGTGACTCATCCTTGTGTTTTAAAAACTTAACCCATGTCCATCTGTTGTAGTCATCAACAATGACCAAACCATACTTCTTGTCTCTGATGGATGCAATTTTAATTGGTCCAAACAGATCAATATGAAGAAGTTTCAATGGCCTAGAGGAAGAAACAACATTTTTTGATTTAAAATAAGGTTTTGAAAATTTTCCTTTCTGACAAGCTTCGCACAAAGCTTCTGAGTTAAATTTCAGATTAGGGAGTCCTCTTACCAGATTGAGTTTGTTAATTTGAGATATTCTTCTCATGCTAACATGTGCCAATCTTCTGTGCTAGACCCATTGCTCGTCGCTAACAGACATAAGGCATTTTACATTTTGAGTTTTAAGATCAGAAAGATTAATTTTATAGATGTTGTTCTTTCCCTTGCCAGTAAAAAGGATTGTTCTGTCTTTTTGACTAACAGCTCTACAGGATTTTTGATTAAAGATAATGTCATAACCGTTGTCACTTAATTGACTTATGGACAGCAAGTTATGAGCTAATCCTTCTACTAATAGAACATTAGTTATAGAAGGAAGGTTACCGTTTCTGATGGTTCCAGAACCAATAATCTTTCCTTTTTGATTTCCTCCAAATTTGACATCACCTCCAGATTTAAGTTCCAGAATTTAGAACATAGACTTTCTTCCCGTCATATGACACGAGCATCCAGAGTCCAAGTACCATGATTGGTGTTTCAACTGAGCTGTTAAGGACATCTGCAACATAGATTATTTTCTCCTTAGGTACCCATTTCTTTTTGGGTCCTTTTTGGTTAGAGTTTATATAGTTCAGATTGAACTTTGATTTTGCATAGGAATTTTCAGAGTGAGAAGTGTATTTGATATCATGTGTGTGCCCAAAATTAAATTGCTTGTGTAGTGGTTTATATGATATAACCATTTCCTCAACGGGCTTAGGTTTATATATTTATTTCCCTCTGGGAGCTTTATATCCAATACCTCTTCTTTCATTTCCACTAACACCATAGATCATTGAAGCCATTTTGCTTCTATCTATGCTTTTAGCGAGAAACGTTTGAAAACTAGAGTCATATTCTTTTAGAATATCTTTTGAACTTGAAGCAGAATCTGAAATAGAATTCTTTTAAAAATTTTGAACATCTTCTTTGAGTTTAAGAATGTTTTCTTTAAGTTCAGAATTTTCTGTTTCAAGTTTCTCAAGATCAAATGCAAGATTCTTTTTGATTTTCTTGTATTTGATTTTGAGTTTACTGTAGTTTTCAAGCAGTTCAGATAGGCTTTCAACAAGTTCAGTTCTAGAGAATTCAGAGAATACCTCTTTTGGTTCTGAGTCAGAGTCTGAGTCATCTGTTGTGGTAGCCATAAACGCTAGATTAACGTGTTCATCTTCTGAGTCAGATTTAGCTTCAGATGATTCTGAATCATCCCAGGTGGCCATCACGCCTTTCTTTTTACCAAAATTTTTCTTGGGTCTTTCTCTTTGCAGCTTAGGACAGTCACTTTTGTAGTGTCCAGTTTCTTTGCATTCATAGCAGACTACATCTCTTCTGCTTGACTTCTTATGTCCAAAATATTCTGGTTTATCTTCTGACCTCTTGTAGTTCCTGAATTTCTTTTGTCTATGCTTCCACATCTGATTGATCCTTCTAGAGAGCAGAGATAACTCGTCTTCTTCTGATGCTGAATCTTCAGAGTTTCCTTCTTCTACCTGAAAAGCCTTAGTTTCAACTTTTTAAATAGATTTAAGAGCTACAGACTTACCTTTCTTCTGAGGCTCATGTTTATCAAGTTCTATCTCGTGACTCCTTAAAGCAATGATAAGTTCTTCAAGGGAAACGTCATTCAGATCTTTTGATACTTTGAATGCAGTGACCATAGATGCCCATCTTCTGGGTAAACTTCTGATGATTTTATTAACATGGTCTGCCTTGGTGTATCCTTTGTTCAGAACTCTTAGGCCAGCAATCAGAGTTTGGAATCTCGAGAACATAACTTCAATAGACTCATTTTCTTCCATTTTGAATGCTTCATAATTCTGAATGAGAGCCATAGCTTTTGTCTCTTTTACTTGAGCATTTTCTTCATGAGTCATCTTGAGGGATTCAAACATGTCATGTGCCGTATCTCTGTTGGTGATTTTCTCATATTCATTTTTCGAGATAGCATTCAGAAAGATGTTTCTGGATATGTGGTGATTCTTGAAATCTAACTTTTGTTGTTTATCCATGTTCCTTCTGTCAATTTTGTTTCCGTATTTATCTTCTGGATGGGTGTACCCGTCAAGGACCAAATCCTATAGATTAGCATCATGACCTAGAATGAAATTTTCTAGTCTATCCTTCCAGTATTCAAAGTCTTCTCCATCAAATACAGGAGGTTTGGTGCTGTTGTGGTTGTTTTGTTCAGATGCCATAGTGTTTTCCTTCTGGATCTTTTTTTCTGACACTGTCAGGTGTTTGCACCCAGAACTAGAGCTCTGATACCAATTGAAGGTTGAGAAAACACTTAGAAGGGGGGGGGGTTGAATAAGTTTTTCTTCTTTTCTAGTGCAATACTAATGGAAGGACACTGGTAATTTTATCCTGGTTCGTTTGAAACTCAAACTACTCCAGTCCACCCACCAAGGTGATTTCTCCTCTCTCAACGAGGACTTAATCCATTATAATCAAACTGATTACAAGCGCACAACCAAACTGGTGTGACTAACAATACAATGCACAAGCTAACTGCAAGTGACTAAAACCTCTAAGACTCAACTAGTCCTAGCCCTCTTGAGAAATCTGACCCAACTGGTCTCTCAAGGAACACTTACAAAATTGTCTCTTAATAGTAGTGAAAAAGATTTGCTTCTAAAAAGCTTTATCGCAACTTTGATTTTTCACTAAGATTGTTGCCAAATACTTAAGATCTACCCACTATACAATATTAGTTTACAAGTATGAAAACAGTGAGCGTAAGTATATTTCACGTAAGTCAGTAACCTTTCTTTGATACAAAAGGTCTTCTATATATAGCTTCCAATTGACTGTTAATGCCTTGATGATAGTGCATGCATTTAATGAAGCGTGTTTGTAATGATGTGTGTTGCGTGTAGCGAGTAGATTTGGTCTTTATGTTTCCAATGCTAGTGCGTGTAGTATACTTGAGTGCATTAGTCGTCTTAGCATTAAATAACCAACAGTACTGTCAGAGCTTGTCTCTGGAAGTTGAAGTGTTTTCTTGCAGCGTTTCCATTTTAGAGTTTACTTGATATTTTCTTCTATCAGAGTATTCTTCAATATGTGTTCATCAGAGTATTCTTCAGCGTTGTTCATCAGAGTTTACTTTAAACTTATATTTATCAGATGTTGTATTCAGCGTGCATCTATTAGAGGTTGCTGAGGATTTGCTCTTCATTCTGAGTTTTCTTTGTACTAGCGTAGAATCTTGTTTTTTTCTAAGATGCGTGAGTCAGAACATCATCTGAACTAAGCGAGCATGCAAGTCAGAGTATAACATAAATATAACAAAATTTATTTCATTGTTATCATCAAAACTCTAAGATATGATTAGAACCAAACTTTGTTCTAACAAAGATTATGGCTCTCACTCATTCTGACATTGATTGTTATCATCAAGCTTATTATTATGTGAAGATTATTGATAGTTGTGGTGTTTTTCCCAATGTGCCTCTTCTTGGTACAAAAGGAAGAATTAACTACGATCACATTCTTGCAAACTACCAACTTGGATATCCAATGAGAGACAAGCCAAGTAACATTTATCTAAGTAGTTTCTTTCTAAAAGAATGAGAAGATCACAAGGCATACAAGGAAGAGATTGAAAAGGCTTGGCACCATATTCATAGGAAGGGTAGAAAAGATTTGGGACCAATAAGAGATGTTTCCTTAGAGCCTCATCTCTGTTGGGTACAAGCAAGGGCAATTTAGTTGAAGATGCCTTATTCCCGTGAAGAACATTTAGCTGACATGTTTATAAGGACTACTCCTCCTCTCTTAGATAATGTGAAAGACCTATAACTTTCTTTAGTTAGGATGCAACAAGAGAAGGAAGCATGGAAGAATAAGTACCAGATTTTGGAGGTGTCCTACTCAACAGAATTGAAAGATAAGGATGACTAGATTGAGATTATTGAGAGTCACGTTGTGGAGATGATAGACAAGCAGAAGGATTTATTTTCCTCTAGAGTTCAGCCAGGTCCTGGTCACCCATTTTCTGATTCTGGTGGATGGAAAAAAGTCACCGACAAGTATGTAGAAGAGAGCAAGCAGTTGAAGGCTCAGATTGCAAGACTCAAGGGAAAATGTTAGTGTGTGGAAAGATCTTCATCAGCTTTGGCTCCTTAGGATTTTTAAATTCTATCTTTATTCTCTTGTACTTAGGATTATTGAAACTTGTACTAAAAGTTGTAATCCATTCCAAAGTTATTATTAAAATGAGATTTTTCAGTATATCCAAATGTGTTAGTTCCTCAATATTTGCAATTGTTTTATAATTCTTTGAGTTCCTTGAATAAACACAATAAATCATATGCATTGCATATCATGTATCATTTTGCACATATTTTTGCATTCCTATCTTTCCCATGTGTCTTACTTGTTTCTCTACTTCGTTCAATAAGCAATTTGTCTCATCACTATCATACTCGGGCTAGTTCTAGAAGGAAGATGGAAAACCTTGAACAAGAGAATCATGAGCTGCGCGAAGAAGTGACTGCTTTGAGGGCTGGTATGGCCAACCTAACTAATTTGGTAGGGTAATTGGTGGATGCTCAGAATCAGCCACCACTTCCTCCTCCTCCGTCTCTTCATGTTACTCAACCATAACAGACGACTGTTATTTCAGATATTCTGTCAGTTCCCATCTCTGTTACTCCTGTTACTGCTACTCAATACCAAATACCCTGTGGTTAGCCGTGGGGAATGCCTCAGAATTTCATGCCAGAAGGTTACAATCCTGCTGCTCAAGTTGCTCCATTTGTTTAAACTGTTGTTGTTTCTGCACCTCCTGTGGTGCATGTTTTCCCTGTTATTAATAATGAGATTCATCATTTTGCACCTCCTGCAATGAATGTTATGCCTGTTATTAATGATGAAGTTTATCATGCGCCTCCTCTACCAAGTGAAAGTTTGGGCTTTTATGACCGAATGGATGACTTTCAGGATCAATTCAATGAAATGCAGAAAGAAGTGGAGGCTCTCCAAGGGAAAGAGATATTCTGACAGAATGTCAGTGACCTCTACTTGCTTCCTAATGTGAAAGTGCCAGTAAAGTTTAAAGTACCAGAATTTGAGAAGTACAAGGGAACTCTTGTCTCTGTAACCACCTGGTGATGTATATCAGAAGGATGTCCACTCATAATGATGACCAACACTTGCTTATTCATTTCTTCCAGGATAGTTTAACTGGTGCTGCCTGGAAATGGTATATGAGATTAGACAATAGAAACATTCATACATTCAATGACTTAGGTGAAGATTTTGTGAAGCAGTATAAGTACAACATGTTTATGGCACCTGTCCGTGACCAATTGAGAGCGACGGCTTAGAAAGATAATGAATCACTTTAAAACTATGTGCATCGTTGGTGCGAGGTTGCCGCCCAAGTGGTACCCCCAATGGGAGAGCAAGAAATGACTAAGGTCTTCCTAAAACTCCTTGGTTCATTTTACTATGAAAGAATGGTTGCAAGTGCACCAAGGGATTTCACTGAGATGGTAAGTATGGGTGTCCGTCTAGAGGAAGTCGTCAGGGAAGGACGATTGTCAAAAGATGAAGGTTTTAGTGGAATAGTGAAATCATCATATGAGTTTTCTAAAAAAAAAGAAGGAGAAACGAATGTTGTTATTCAAGAAAGAAGGATTAGACCTCTAAGAAGACGTCACCAACATCAACAACATGTTGCTTCAGTAACTTCGGTCACCAATGTAGCTATGACTATTGTTGCCTATCAGAGAGCACCTCAACAAGGTAATCAAGGGCAAGGTTAGAAGAGGGAAGCTTTTGATCATATTCTGATGAGTTATACAAAATTGTTTCCGGCTTTGATTCAGAAGAACCTGGTGCATACTAGGCCTCCCTATGTTATACCTCTAATTTTTCCATGGTACTATAAAGCTGGTCAGACTTGTGCTTTTCATCAAGGAGCCCCTGGGCACAATATTGAAAACCTTTATCCATTGAAGTCTGAAGTGCGAAAGATGGTAAGATCTGGTCTTCTGTCTTTTAAAGATAATGGTCCCAATGTGAAAGCTAATCCACTACCCAAGCATGAAGGTGGAGGTACTGTGAATATGGTTTCTTATTGTCTAGGAGAATTCAGAATCTTTGACATAAACATGCACTAGTGCAGAAATGACTTTTTACATCGGTTCTAGGTCCGATGTAAAGTCAGGCGATATAGTAAATCAGGTACTTTTTACATCGATTTTGGGTCCGATGTAAAAAGTCCCTTTTTTACATCGGTTGTGATCTAAGACTGATGTAAAAAACAATTATAACAATATTTAAAAAAAATTGACGCAACTTTTTACATCGGTTAAACATGTGGACCGATGTAAAAAGTCCCTTTTTTACATCGGTTAAACATGTGGACCGATGTAAAAAGTCCCTTTTTTACATCGGTTGTGATCGAAGACTGATGTAAAAAACAATTATAACAATATTTAAAAAAAATTGACGCAACTTTTTACATCGGTTAAACATGTGGATCGATGTAAAAAGTCCCTTTTTTACATCGGTTATAATATAAGTCCGGTGTAATATATACAGTTTTGAAAGTTTTTACATCAGTTTGGAGTAATAACCGATGTAAAATGTATGAAACTTTTTGAGAATAAATTATTTATTTTCTGGATGTTTCCCTGTACAAAAATAATTTGTACCCATCTTTTCATATTTTCCCAATATCACACAGACTATATTTATGTCGCTATATAGATTTCAAAGCTTTCAAACATCACATAGACCACATCTAGGTTGATATTTTCATATTTTTCACAACAAACTTACAAATTGAACAATTGTATTGCAAACTTGTATTGTATCACAACAAACAAACTCACAACAAACTTACAATTACATATTCTTCACAAAACATACAAAAATATTCAACTATTTATAAGTCTTTTTCCAAACTTGAATTACCAATATAAAATCCACAAGTAGATGAGTTATAGCTTCGGTAGACAACACCAAAATCACATTGCCTGATAATAAATAATAACAATTAACATCAGCAAACAAAATCAAGAAACTCAATACATGTGCAAAAACCACATGTAATGTGCAAAAACTCAATAATAACAATTATGTGCAAAAACCACATGTAATGTGCAAAAACTCAATAATAATAATTATGTGCAAAAACCACAACTTAGACAATTCTATAAAACTCACCAAGATAAACTTAATTTTTATATAACTCAAAAAAACATTTTGCCCAACGGAGTCGTAAATTATACAAATCATCTTGTGTTAATTTTGTTGGGTCATCAAATACCTATAATACATAAATATAACAATATAGAGTTATTTTACAAAAATTCATATTAAGTCGAAAAACAAAAAGTAAATAACAAAGTAAAGTTATTTTTAGTACCTGCATAAAATTTTCGGTTATATTAGCAGAGACAATATCCAACATATTTTTCATCACATAGTATCCACAATCGTTAGAGTTATGTTGTTGCCTTGTCTACAATTGAATGACATAATTAGTGAATATTTATCATAAATTTAACTATAGAATTACAATTTACATCACACTTACATTAGGATGAAGTCATGTAGCCTTTTTTCTATTTCCATTTGCCATTTGATGAATCTCAAAAGAACTAATACAGAAAGATAAACATCACATAACTAAATTTACTCGCCAATGAAAAATCACATAACTATTATTTGTCAATGAAAGTCACATGAAAAATAAACTTACTTTGTAATAATTTTCCTAGATATATAATGAAGTTGAACAAAATAGAAAGTTTCGTACCAGAATCGTAGTTGGACGGCGGAGGATGTTTCGAAGACGGCGAACGAACGGCGAAACGGCCGGCGAAGGATGTCTTCGTGCAGCCGGCGGAGAGGAGACGTGAAACGGTGGCGTGAAACGGCGGCGAGGAGACGTGAAACGGCAGACCGACGTGGGCGATACAGGGGCAGAACGACGACGTATGCGTGAGAGAAGTTGAACAGTGAAGAAATAATCTACATTTAGGAAATAATCTGCATTATATATACTTCTAAAACAATGAACTACTACTTCTAACAATATTGATACATTTCCAAAACAATTAGAACAACAATCAATGAATTTTGTTATTTGAAATCCCTTGTCAAAGAAATCAGAAGAGTAGAATTGGACATGGCTGAGGAATTTTGAGCCACAATTAAAAGAAAATATGATATTTTATTGCTACCTTCTACTTATCATGCTTTATGTAAAACTTACAGCAATGTTGCAAGTCAATACATAATTAGACATAATTCTGGAAGTTTGAAACAAATATTTTATTCCCAATCCCAAGAAATATAAAATCGATCAGACAAGTAGGGTTATATTTTTAGAAGAAAACTGTGTTGCTACAACAAACACTGACAAGCATTTAGTTAGGCTGCATCTCATCAGTAATAATATAATTAATGCCAATGAATGATCCATCTAAATGGGAAGTCGTGTATTTTTCTTTTTGTTAAAAATATTAAAAATTATGTATTTGTTTGCTTGCACATGTACAAAATCAGCTATTTTGGCATTGAAATCCAAACAATATATGGTAAAGATAACAAGGTTTCAACTACAGCATATGATGATGTTAAAGTAAGGAAGTCAACAAACAATAATAGCCTTTTAAAAAAATACTATTTTGATCCTACTGTTGTCATTTCATCACCCGAGTGGGCTATGGAGGTGATGAAAACCCATGATATTAACTTTGCATCAAGGCCTCGACTCCTTGCTACAGATATAGTAGCTTACAATTCCACAAATATAGCTTTTGCTCCATATGGTTATTACTGGAGACAGCTATGAAAAATCTGCACATTGGAGCTTTTAAGCCTAAAAAGGGTCCACTCATACCAACTAATTAGAGAAGATGTGCTTTCCAATCTTGTCAAATGGATTGCCTCATAGAATGGATCGCCAATCAATCTCACTGAAGCTTTGATTTCTTCAATATACATTATTGTTTCGAGGTCCGCCTTTGGAAGTAAATGCAAAGACCAAGAAAAATTCATATCAGCGCTAAAAGAATCGATAAAGGTTGTAGGAGGTTTTGACTTGGGAGATTTGTTTCCTTCTGCTAAATGGCTACATGTTACTGGGTTGAGGCCTAAGCTTGAGAGGTTTCATCGCCAAACAGATCAGATAATAGAAAATATCACCAATGAACATAAAGAGGCAACGAACACAAAAGCCAAAGATGATCAAGGTGAAGTAGAAGATGATCTGGTAGACGTTCTCTTAAAATATGAGGATGGTAGGAACAAGGATTTTTCCTTAACAAGGATTTCTATATAAACTTTCAACCAATTCCTAGATATACAATGAAGTTGAACAAAATAGAAAGTTTCGTACCGGAATCGTAGTTGGACGGCGGAGGATGTTTCGAAGACGACGAACGAACGGTGAACGGACGACGAAACGGCCGGCGAAGGATGTCTTCGTGCAGCCGGCGGCGAGAAGACGTGAAACGATGGACCGGCGTGGGCGATACAGGGGTGGAACGGCGGCGTATGCGTGAGAGAAGTTGAACACTGAGGAAATAATCTGCATTTAGGAAATAATCTGTATTATATATATATATATATATATATATATATATATATATATATATATATATATATATATATATATATATATATATATATATATATATATATATATATATTACATCGGTGTAACCCTCGGTCCGATGTAAGGGTTTGGGCGTTTGCCGTTTTTACATCGGTTTTAAGATTGGCCCGATGCGAGGTTTTGGGCTGATGTTTTTTACATCGGTTTATAGAAGGCCCGATGTAAGGGTGTTTTTTACATCGGTTAAAAGTATGCCCCGATGTAAGGGTTTAGGCGTCTAATGTTTTTTCATCGGTTTTCAGCATGCCCTGATGTAAGGTTTTTAATATATTTTATATATTACCAATCTGCCCGTGAACTTTTTACATCGGTTTTTAGTAAGCCCCGATGTAATATCTTGCTAGTTTTTTATTTACAATTCTTCCACCTTGTTTTTTATTTACAAAAATGCCACCGTGTTTTTTTCAGGAAACCTTTTACATCGGTGGATTACATGGCCCGATGTAATAGATAGCGAAAAATATTTTTTTTCATATTATTTATATCATTGCAAATAAATACCTGATGTAAAATGTTTTTAATTTTATTTTTTACATCATATATTTTGATACCTGATGTAAAAACCTTTTCTCAAATGTCATTTTTTTAGTAGTGATGGTAAGAGGGAATTTGGTGAAGATGCATGCTTTGCTATGTCAATACAGTCACTATGAGCATGACCATAAAGCATGCCAGGTATATAGAGAAAGCACTCGCGGTTGTTCTGTGGTAGAAGGTGATTTACAAGAGATGTTGGATCAAGGCCTTATCCATATCAACAGGCTAAAGGAACAATATGATAATGATGTGAATATGGTTTATGGAAGTCCCAGTGAATTCTGGATTTATGATGTGAATTATATGGATGATGATCTGGTGCATTTGCATGCTAACTTTTATTATATGGATGGTCAGGAGATACGTCATTATGGTTCCTGTCAAATTTAATGTAGAGATTCCTGTGGTTGTTCTATTATGAGAAGAGGTATTCGACTGCTGTTAGACAAAGGTACTATCAGAGTCACATGTAACAGAGATGATTATAATGAAGTTAATATGATTAAAGACTATTCTGTTGGGGCCATGTCTGATGATGAGTATGTTTCTGTGATGAATTCTTTTTCTATGATGAAAGTATGTTTTATGACAATTCTATGATTCATGAGTATTCTGAAGAAGCGGGGGGTGAATGTCATTGTGCAACATTTTGATATTCCCACTCCAGTAGAGATTGCGTACCACAACAAGCCTACCATTGCTCCCATAGTTATTTTCCTGCCTGGTCTTATCACATATGAATTAGATAAAGTTGTGCCTTATAAGTACAATGCAACTATCCTAGAAGATGGTGTGGAAATTCCTATCCAACCTTAGTCCCATGTTGAGAATATTGTTGAAGCTAGTGGAGTAACTCGTAGTGGTCGTGTCTTTGCCCCTACCTTTCGAGGAGATGTTAATTATGGTAAGAAGGTTGTTAAGAATGCTGAACCTAAGAAAGTGGTAGGAGAATCTAGTGGCGCCTCCTTGGAAAAGAATGTTGATGATCTGTTAAAAATCATCAAGATGAGTGATTACAAGATTGTGGATCAATTATTGCAAACTTCATCTAAGATTTCCATTTTAGCTTTGTTGATGAACTCTTCTGCTCATCGGGAATCTCTGATGAGGGTGTTGGATCAGGATTTTGTTGAAAGGGATGTGTCTTTGGATCAGTTCAACAGTGTTGTGGAAAATATTACGTCTTGTAACAATCTGAGTTTTTTTATGAAAAACTGTCTAGTGAAGGGAGAAACCATAAACTGAATTTGCATATATCTATGAATTGTAAGAATGACTCTTTGTCCAATGTGCTGATAGACAATGGATCTTCTTTGAATGTCATACCGAAAATCACTCTGATGAAGCTCAAATACCAGGAAACTTCTATGCGCCTTAGTGGCATTATAGTAAAAGCTTTTGATGGTTCGAGAAAATCTATCATTGGAGAGGTGGATTTACCTATTCACATAGGTCCTCACTTATTCCAAATCACCTTTCAGGTTATGGATATTGTCCCAGCCTATAGCTGTTTATTGGAACGATCCTGGATCCATGAAACAGGAGCTGTTACTTCAACCTTGCATCAGAAACTGAAATTTGTCCGTAAAGGAAAGGTAGTTATTGTGAACGGTGAGCAAGCTCTGTTGATATCTCATTTCTCTTCCTTTAGCATTGTAGAAGCTGATGAAACCGCTGTTGGAACTCAGTTCCAAGCTTTGTCTATTAATAATATAAGGAAGAATGAAGATTCTATCACCTCATTTAAGGATGCGCAACAGGTAGTGCAGAAGGGCCCTAACAAGGTGTGGGGGCAGATTATTAATCCACACGCGAACAAGAATGAGACTGGTTTGGGTTTCTCCATGATGAATGAAGTTGTGAAGCCAAAGTCCGCTTTGAGTAAATATCAAGATATCTTTCACAGTGTAGGATATCTTCATCCGATTACTGTAAAGATCAACACTATTCTCGAAGATGAGCCAGAGAGAGAGATGTCAAACTTTGTGACACATGGAGTCAGAATTAAGAATTGGATCATTGTTGATGTTCCCTCTTGCATTCACATTTCAAAGTAATTTTTTTTATTTGTCTTTTCAAAAGTCTTTCACTATGTCCAAGGTGAAAGTGATGTTGCATGCGTGTCTTTTGTTTTGAATTTTAAGATCATGAATGAAAGTTATTTTTATTTGTAAATTGTGTCTTTATTTTCTATTTTTTCTTGGAAAATGGTAATTAGGAAAAACCTTTCGAAATAAGTAATAACTGTAAATAAATCTGCATAATCACTTATTACATGTGTCAGTTTTTAAAATCAATCATAAATCATATGTGCAGATTAGAATAAGTCAAATGCTTTATAATAGCTTCTGTAATCGTTTCGAGCAAACATCTTATCTGGAAAAGCACTTTTGGAAATCTGGAATTTGGAAGTTTTGAAGAGGAAAACGGTTACCCAGTTTGAGGAAACCAGTTTCTGTTGTGATATTCAGTTGGAGAAACAGGTTTCCAGATTTTGGAAAACCGGTTTCTAGCGCGACTTTTGTGTTTTTCTGCTATTTTGTAAGATCGTTTATTTTGTTGTTTGATTTTAAGTTGTGTCCTATAAATACCTTGATGTAATATGTTTTCTGTAGTTGGTTAATGTCAATTATAATTTTCTCCTCAATTACTCTCTCTCTAATAATCTCTATCTTTCTCTCTCAACTTAATTTTCTTCAACTAACCAATTTTCACCATTAACTCACCAACTTCATTTTTGTGTATGTTCCAACAAATTAAAATTATGTTTATGTTTTATGACATATTTAGATGTATTAACAATAATAGTAATATTATGAAATACAATGGATCACTAATTTTCATAGATGTATAAAAATTAACTTTATTAAAAAAATATTGTTTTCGACATAAATAAACTAATAGTTAATGAACATATGTCTCAACCTTATTACATGAACTGGTCAAATAAATAGAGTAATCAATATAACAAATTAAGAATCACACTAAGAATAATTAAGAGACAATCCAAATATGCATGTAAAAAACTGACAATTGAACAAAATTCATAAAATTTATTTGCAACAAAATAAATTGAACAAATATTTTATTTATTAAAATAAAAAAAGTATTATAGTGACAGTGACTTATGAAAATATTGATTTTCAGTGATAAAATTCACGCGAGTTAGTAAAATTTATATCAAGTCTAGTACATAAGTATTTGCTACAAAACTTAAATGTTTTCAACAACAGAGTTGATAAAAATTTAAAACTTAAAATTTTAGCATCTTTTATTGAATTAAATGTTAAAAAGTATGGTAGTGATAGTAATTCATGAATATAGTAAGTTTCAATGACAAAATTCACAAGAAATATATACTAATAAACTCTAGAACGATATAAATAATTGTTTTTCTATAACATACTTATAAAGATCAATTTATTAATGGATTTAAAATTTTAAAAAAAAATTAAAAATTATAAGTAGATAGATTGAATGGCTTAATGAATAGATTGGATGATAAATTAATTGATAAAATTGGTACGCGTATTTAATTTATTTAAACAAAAGAATAAATTTTCAATTTATGTGATACATTACTCTTCAACTTCTAATCTTTAATATATATGTCCCAAAAATTTAAATTGAATGGTTTTGCTCCATGTCGTTATTCTTTTGTAATAGTGAGAGTAGATAATTGATATCATTGCTTATAAAAAATCAGAGAAATACATTTTGCCATATTCTCTTAAACATGAACAGACAAAAAATGCATTTAATCACAACAACTAATTACTAACATAGGTTAAACAAAGGTTGCCAATTCTGGTGCAGTGCTCTATAGCAATGCTAGGAAAATTGATAAATACATCACTTAAAAAGTAAAATCTCTTAGAGTTGAACAAGATATAATAACACCTTCACAAGCATTTTTGACATAAATCAGAATTCAAGATTTAAAGGTTTAAACAATAAATAGAGTGTTCAAAAGCAAAATGTTGTAAATTCTAAGATGGTATCCCGAGCAAGAACATATTTTCCAAAAACATTTAAGACGGCCAATTGTCATGGTGGTATGAAATGCATAAATATGTACAGACCAGAAAAATTAATTTAATCAGATTTATTACTTTTTAAATTTTACATTTACATGTTTTAGGATATGAACATGACAAAAACTCATAGTGTTGTGTGAAAATACTTACTAAAACATGAAAAGAATAGCATTTCAACCAACAAAAAGCTATGAAATTCACACCTTGCAGCCGTAATGAAGCTATAATAATGAAATGCACACCTTGTAGCCTGCAATGAAGCGATATTATCGGTGGCGGCAAGTGGAGAAGATGGACTTGAGGTTGTCATACCTCAATTTTTGACCTGGGATATCACCTCCCATCTGCATCATTATATTGCAAGTGTTCCCAAGCGATTTTACTTATTTTTATCAATTTTCAAAGCAGATTTTAAAAATTCATAACTTCTTCGAATGATTTTCCTTGACATCATTTACAACTTTTCTTTATAAATCAAGGAAAAATTATGCATTAAAAAGCCATGAAAAATTGTTAACGTTAAAAGTCGTTTTGTGAATTTGGTGAAATTTGAGTTCGGCTGTGTTTTATTTATAATTTCTTTTCCATAAAAAATCGCAAAAGACGCACTTAACATGTGTTATTATTTTTATTTATTTATTTACAATTTTTTTTATTGCTTTCTATTTAAATTTATACGGCTGTATCATTTTATTTCAAAAATATATATAGTTAGTACCTTTTTTCTTTTATTTTACATTCTAATTCTTTTTAGTCATTATAATTTTAGTTTCTTTTTAATTCCATATTAATCTTGATTTGGTTCTAATTTTAATTCAATTTTGAAGTTGAATTATTATTATAATTAAATTCAATTTTAATATCACTTACTTTTATTTTTTATATTACTAATAATTTTCATTCTTTTTTTTTCTTTCTATATTTTTTTAGTTTAAATATTTATTTGTTACTAACAATCTTTATTTTGTATGTTTAGTTTATTTGTTTAGTTGTTACTAATATTAGTATTATTGTTATTATTATTATTATTAGTATTTCTCTTTGTCTTGTTGTCAAATAAAATAAGAAAGAAAAATTTGGGACCACAACACCAAAGGTCATGGTTTAACAACATCCACTATGTCTCAAATTCTATTCAAAGTTCAACTTCAAAAAGTAGTATTATTGCATTGCTATGTTACTATTTAAAATCAGCCTGTCATGTTGTTCTAAACCTGTACATAAAACAACAACAAAAAAGCAGTCACTTTACCTGCATAAAACCAGTCCAACAATTGCATTAAAATAGAAAAACAATTCCCTGCATTGGAAAGTCACTAAACCAGTGCATCAATTTAGTTTTTCATTTCAAAATCTTGGCTCCAATCTTCCCTCTCAAAAATCCAGGGGATTCTTATCTATAAAAGACGGAACAAAGCTCACAAAAAATTTTATTCCAAAAGAATGATACAAGGGTTTATATAATGTATTCAAACAACTAATATAAGCTGTACAAGTGGCAGTCATCTAAGCTACATAAAAAGCAATAGTGTAGATAAAATATATTGAGCTAATATCCCCCCTCAAGTTGGGCTGTGGATACTGCAGAGCCCTAACTTGATCAAGATCCTAGAGAGAGCAGGAAAATGCAGAGGTTTTGTAAACATGTCTGCTAGTTGATGTGAAGTGGAGATAGGAAAGAGATGAAGTAGCTTAGACTGAATTTTCTCTCTGATTACATGACAGTCCAGTTCTATATGTTTGCTTCTTTCATGAAAAGCTGGATTATGTGCCAAGTAAATGACAGATTTACTATCACAGAATACTGCAGCTGGCTGTGGAAGTTGAATTTGAAAATCTTGCAATATGTATTGTAACCATTGCAGTTCACATGACAAAGAGGCCAATGCTCTATATTCAGCCTCAGTAGAAGACCTGGAAACAATTTTCTGTTTCTTGGACTTCCAACAAACAAGAGAGGAACCAATGAGGATACAAAAACCTGTGACTGATCTTCTTGTGTCTGGGCATCTGGCCCAATCAGAGTCAGCAAAAGCAGAAATTTTGAGAGCACTTGAAGCAGAGTAAAAAAAGGCCCTTGGCTGGTACTGACTTGAGATATCTGAGGATTCAAATTGCAGCCTGGTAATGAGGCATAAGAGGATTGGAAACATACTGACTGAGATGTTGAATTGCATAGGATATGTCAGGCCTGGAGTTGGTAAGATAGATTAATCTGCCAATTAATCTTTTGTAGATGGAGGGATCCTCTAATGGCTGTCCTTCAGTGAGTGAGAGTTTGATTGTATGATCAAATTGAACTGAAGATGGCTTAGAAGCTAGCAAGCCACTATACTCAAGAAGCTCCAAGGTGTACTTCCTCTGATTAAGAAAAATACCATCAGTGGTTCTAGCAATCTCAAAACCAAGAAAGAACCTTAACTGACCAAGATCTTTGATTTTGAAAGATTGATGAAGTAACTGCTTAACATGAGAAATTTCTGATGTAAATGTACCTGCCAAGACAATATCATCTACATAGACCAATAAAGCAGTAAAATCAGATGGTGTAACTTTAACATAAAGAGAGTGATCAGCCTTGGATTGTTGATAGCCTATGGTGAGAAGGAATGAAGAAAGTTTGGAATACCATTGCCTGCTGGCCTATTTTAGACCATAAAGTGACTTATGCAATCTACAAACTTTAGAGGGATTAGAAGAAGGGAAGCCAGGAGGGAGAGTCATGTATACCTCCTCATAAAGATCTCCATGAAGGAAGGCATTGTTCACATCTAGTTGCTCCAAATGCCAACCCTTGATGGCTTCTAAAGAAAGAAGGATCCTGACAGTAGCAAGCTTAGCTACAGGGGAGAAAGTGTCAAAGTAGTCTATCCCTTCTAATTGAGTATACCCTTTTGCTACCAAACGAGCCTTATGCCTCTCAATGGTTCCATCAGCCCTATATTTAACTTTATAAACCCATCTACAACCAATAGGATTTTTGCCATGAGGAAGGTCAACAACTTGCCATGTATTATTCTCAGTAAGAGCCTGTAACTCAGTCTCCATGGCATGTTTCCAACAATCATGCTTTATGGCTTGGGTATAGGTCTTTGGTTCAATGTTAGAGGAGATGGAGCAACAACAATGTTTATATGATGGAGAACATTTGTCATATGAAATAACAGATGATAAAGGATGAGCAATATTATGCTCATGAGATTGAGATGCAAGTGTATCATGAGATGCAAGATAGCAATGATAGTCTGCTAAGTAACTAGGAGGATGAGCAATCCTAGTGGATTGTCTTAAAGGTAAAGAGGGGGCAAAAGGTATATGTTGTGTAATAGAATCAGATGAGGTATTAGGTGAATTAGCAGATATAGGAATAGAGGAAGATCTGTTGGATAAGGCAGGGTTTTGATGTGGAGAATTATTGGGAGGTAAGGGAATGGATAAGGATCCAATGGTTAAAGGAGAAGAAGGAGTAGTAGGAATGATAGGGCTATGTAAAGTAGGAGATAAAGGTTGGATAGGGACAAAATGTGGGCTATCAGAAGAATCATTTATGAATGAAAGAGACAAGTCAGTTGTACTACTTGGAGAAACTGTAACAGGTATGTCATCATAATGTGAAAAAGGAGCAGTGTTGTCATTAGCATTAACTGAGGTATGTGGATGTAAAGTGTGTTTGAAAGGGAATTGATGTTCATAAAAGATAACATTTCTTGACACAAACACATTATGGTTTTGTAAATCATAAAGGATATATCCTTTAGTACCATCTTTAAAACCAATGAAAACAGATTTCCTGGCCCTAGGTGAAAATTTTGTTCGATGGGCTTGGAGAGTGGTAGCATAGCTAAGACAACCAAAAACTTTTAAGTGGATTAAAGAAGGAGGCTGAGAGTACAGTAATTCATATGGAGTTTTAGATTTTAAAAGGGGTGAAGGAAGTCTATTGATAACATGAATGGCATGTTGAACTGAAAAATTCCACATGGTGAGAGGGATGTTAGAGTGAAAATATAAGGACCTAGCAACATTAAGAATGTGCTGATGTTTCCTTTCAACCACCCCATTTTGTTGAGGTGTTTCAACACAAGTGGTTTGATGGATAATGCCCTTTGATAAGAAAAACTGAGACAAGGCCATAAACTCAGAACCATTATCAGACCTAAGACATTTAAGAGATGTTTTGAACTGATTTTCTATGTATGCCACAAATTGAATAAGACTGGTTTTAGTCTGACCTTTGGTTTTTAGGAAGATCACCCAAGTATATCTACTATAATCATCAACCAATGTGAGAAAATATTTGTGACCTAGCATAGAAATTGTGGAATAGGGGACCCATACATCAGCATGCAATATATCAAAAGGAGATAGAGAATGAGATTTACTATTTGGGAAAGGTAACTTCCTTTGTTTTCCAAAATGACATGAATCACATGGAACATTATTAGGTTTACATGGTATAAAAGGAAACAAATGAGAAATAGATTTCATGCCTGTAGTAGAAAGGTGGCCTAATCTTAGATGCCACAAATTACATGAATCAGAAGTAGTAGAAGTAGAATTACAAACAGATGATTGGCTGGAAGAGTCCATGACATATAGACCTCTTTGAAGCCTAGTTATACCAATCATTGCCTGTGAATGATTCTGCGTTATGGTCCATACATCAGCCCCAAAATGTACAGAATAATCATTACTACTAGCTAGCTTGGCAATAGAGATAAGGTTAACATGAAAGTTTGGGCTATAGAGAACCTGGTGTAGTGTTAAGGATGGTGAAATGATAACACTACCAGACATATATGCAGTAAGAGATGAGCCATCAGGTAAATTGACATTGACAGGAACAATATTTTTGCAAGTAGTAAATGTATGAATGTCATATGAAATGTGATCTGTTGCTCCAGTATCTAAGATCCAGAGATGAGATGACTTACCATTAGTGATGGAAGAGTGAGATGTCATGGCCAAAGGAGAGGTTGAAACAGAGTTGGCTTGGGATGAAAGCTTTGATTGTTGGAGCAATGCAAAGAGATTAGTGTACTGCTCTTGAGTGAACACACGTGGAGAAGCCTTTGAATCCTCTGAAGATGAATCACATACAACATTAATGGTGGCAGCCTGCTGATTTTTATTGTGAGGAGTCTGAGTCTTGCTCTTGTTCTTGAAACCTGGGGGGATAACCATGTTTGAGAAAACATGTTTCCACTGTGTGATTGGTTCTACCATAATGTGTGCAAACACGATTGTGGCCTCTAGGTGGTCCTGAAGGGTTGCCTTTGAAAGAGCCATTTCCAGGTTTGAAGTTGGAATTGCCATAGTTAGCCTGAACTTGACAAGCAACATTCAATTCCTCTGGATTAGAGGATGCCTGAGCTAATGCAGAAGCTGAGCTATTTAACTCACGTTCCTGTTGAATGATTAAAGAAAAAGCTTTGTCCAAGTCAGGCAAGGGACTCATCATCATAATCTGCGATTTAGAATGAGTAAATTTCTCATTCAATCCCTTTAAGAAACGAATCACTTGATCTTGGGTACGATACTGCTTGGCAGAAGCAACAGCTCCACAAGAACAAGGAATAGCACAAGAGCAATCATGAATCGGCCTATAATTCTCAAGCTCATCCCATAAGACTTTCAACTGAGTAAAGTAATTAGTTACTTCATTGTTACCTTGACGAAGTTTGTAAATGTCCTCTTGTAGGTCAGAGATGCAGAAGAGATCACTGTGTGAAAATCTGAGTTGGAGATTTTTCCAAACACCTGCAGCGCATTCGATCCATAGAATAGATTTCGTAATAGACTCAGAAATTGAACGATGAATCCAAGCAAGAACCATTGTGTTGCAGCGAACCCAAGGAGCATAAAGTGGATCGGAAACCGGTGGTTTGCTGAGGGATCCATCAATGAACTTATCTTTATTCTTGGAGATTAGTGCAATTTGCATAGAGCGAGCCCTGCTATGGTAGTTCTTGTCATCGAGGAGAGGCGAAACGAGCACCAATGCAGGATTTTCATTTGGATGAAGATAGAATGGATTGGTAGAATTCGTTGAGAAATCAAGAAATTGCTGGTACGCCATTGTTAATGGGGTTGCAGAAAGGGATGAGAAATCGCAACAAGAAAAGGCAACGCGAAGAAGAGAAAGAAACAACTCGCAAAGAAAACGATGCATAGGAAGAAACAGGGAAAGAACACCAAGAACAAAGGCTGCCAGAGCTTTGTGAGCTCTGATACCATATTGAAGTTACAGTGAAGCAAGCATGCTTCCATTGAAGAAGCAAGAAGAAGAGGATGAAGATCTAACTGAAAACAGTTATGCATAACAAACTTGCAATGTAATAGTAAAGGCCAAGATTATTATTATCTGTATTGAATACAAAAGAATGATACAAGGGTTTATATAATGTATTCAAACAACTAATCTAAGCTGTACAAGTGGCAGTCATCTAAGCTACATAAAAAGCAATAGTGTAGATAAAATATATTGAGCTAATACCTTGAAAAACCAGATTGTAAAAATTCATTCCCAATCCTATAGACCAATACTATCACAAACCACATAAAAACACTATTTCATACATTTATCAACATAAACAAAAGTGAGTTCAAAATCTGGAAAATTGTTGTGTTTGTTCTGTTTGTTTGATTGCAGGAATAAGGAAGAAAACGCGGAATCAAAACCTTTTCCGGTAGATGGCAGTCCGTTCTCGCTCGAAGGACCCGTCACCAAACTCCACAACTCATCACCGATCAGAGCCGACAAGCTAATCAACCTCCGACGATACCATGACGCAAACACCACCACCACCCAAAGCCACACTGCTCCGCCTTCCATAACCATCTTCATCCTTCGTCAATACCCATTACCATCATCCAAAACAAACCTCCACTGTTATTTCCATATACCATCACATCATCCCTTTTAATTTCCGTTTCTAAAACCACCACCTCATATTGTAACCTACCGCCTCCATCTTCATCGACCATCACCACAGCACAACAGACCACGCCCGCCACCGCGCCTCCATGTGAACGCCTCAAATCACCGAAGTTGGCCGCCGCTCCTCAATCGCAATCGCACGACACCACCCTCTGAATCTGCATCGCACTGCCATGAACACCATGAGGGAATTGATGTTGAATATTTGTTATTGATTGCTTAGAGCATCTCCAATGGTGCAACTCAATTTTGGGTTCTTTGCGGGACCCATTAAGCCACGTCAGCTTGAAGCAACCCAACTAGTTTTTCACTCCAATGGTGCAACTCTAAAGAACTCATAATGGGTCCCACAACTTTACTTTATATATTAATATTTTATTCATATTAAATTCTATATCATTTAAAATAATAATTTTAATTATTTAAATTAAAATTTATATAAAATAAATAAAATTCAAATTAAACTTATAATTTAAAATGATAATTAAAATTAATTTCAAATATATTACATATAATTAAAAACAATAAAAATAAATAACATCACATAAATTAATCAAACTTAAATTTCATCATCTTCATGTCCAAAACGTTCCCAAATATACTCGACTAGATCTCCTTGAAGTTGACGATGAACTTGTTTTTCACGAATATTTGCTCTTCTTTGTAGTCTTGTTGCAAGATTCGGATGAGGACCGCTAAATGTTTCAGTTGTTGAGTGATTGTTATCCACATTATCATAAGAGTAATCAAAATTACCTCCATATGTATGTCGTTCATCTTCAACAATCATGTTGTGCAATATGATGCACGCATATATGGTATGTTTGAGGGTGTCCATGTGCCAGGCACGTGCTAGGCCACGTATAATTGCAAATCGAGATTGAAGCACTCCAAATTCCCTCTCCACATATTTTCTAGCTAATTCTTGATGTTGAGCAAATAATTTTTTCTTCTCTCCTTGTGGCATTGAAATGGTCTTCACAAATGTAGCCCACTCAGGATATATACCATCAGCTAAATAATACCCCATATTATATGGTGTTCCATTGATTGTATATTGCACATTGGGAGCATGTCCTTCCAAAATATCGTTAAACACGTTGGATTGGTTTAACACATTAATGTCATTGTTTGAACCAGCAATACCAAAAAAAGCATGCCAAATCCATAAGTCCTGTGATGCCACTGCTTCAAGCATGATTGTGGGCTTTCCATGATCACCTCGACAAAATTGTCCTTTCCATGCAACAGGACAATTTTTCCACTCCCAATGCATACAATCAATGGAACCAAACATACTTGGAAAGCCACGTAACTCTCCCATTTGTAAAAGATGTTCAACATCAGTGTTGTTAGGCTTTCTCAAATACTCAGCCCCAAATACAGCATTCACGCCCCGAACGAATCTTTGGAAGCACTCAATTGAAGTGCTTTCACCTATTCGAACATATTCGTCTACAACGTCAGCAGGAGACCCATATGCCAACATACGAATAGCAGATGTACATTTCTGCAATGGTGAAAGACCCATTTTACCAGTTGCATCAACCCTCATTTGGAAATATTCATCATGATTTCCAAGGGCATCTACAATTCGAAGAAATACATGCCTATGCATTCTGAACCTTCTTCGGAATTGAACATCTGTGTATACTGGGTTTTCCGAGAAGTAGTCATTGAATAATCGATTGTGCCCTTCTTCACGACTACGACCTACCATTGTTCTTCTCTTTGGCATAGATGAACTTCCAGATTGACGTTCATTTTCAAGCAATTGTTCTTCATCACTATCGTCGATAAATTCTTCTTCAATCAACTCCCAAAATTCTTGGTCAAAATCATCTGAATTGTCTGAATCCATTTTAGTGAATTAAGAATGATAGAAAAATGAGAGAAGAATTAGAGAAGCATGATAGAAGAATAAGATGAGAATGGGAAAACAATGACATAAGTGATAATATATATAGTGGTTTGAATAACGGCTAGTTTGAATAACGGCTAGTTTGAATAACGGCTAGTTTGAATAAAGGATAGTTTGAATAACGGCTAGTTTGAATAAATGATAGTTTGAATAACGACTAGTTTGAATAAAGGATAGTTTGAATAATGGCTAGTTTGAATAAGGGTAGTTTGAATAACATAATATTTATTATAATTTAAAGTGGTACTAATGACCATTTTACATAGGTGTTGATAAATTAAAGTGGTACTAATGACCATTTTACATAGGTGTTGATAAATTAAAGTGGTACTAATGACCATTTTATGTCAATGATACTAACTACATTCCATATTTTTTTTTCATCTTATTACAATATTTTTCATGAATATCTCGTTGATTATCATTCATAGTGGAAGTGTCTCTCATGATCATATTCATTGCCTTTAGTTCTAGCTCGTCCTCCTTACATTGAGCTAGTCTTTCCATTGCTGCTGCTCTTTTAATCCTTGCATCTTGCATTGCATTTGGAATTTCCTTTGCCTTACCCTTCCTTTTTGTTGCTTTTTGTCCCATTGGACGCTCCATTGGTGATGATGAGTTAAACTCATAACTTGAAGGTGTATTTGGGTTATCCGATGATGCCCCACTAGCAGAGCTCTTTGTAATTTTTGAAGAATTTCCAATCGATTCTCCCATCCATTTAGGTTCATCTTTTAACAATCGCCATACATACTCAAGATTGAATGTTGTACCTTCATCCTGA
The DNA here is from genome assembly GCA_948472305.1 of Vicia faba. Classification (NCBI taxonomy): domain Eukaryota; kingdom Viridiplantae; phylum Streptophyta; class Magnoliopsida; order Fabales; family Fabaceae; genus Vicia; species Vicia faba. The sequence continues at coordinate 144,653 of CATIWC010001263.1, forward strand.
GCAAAAAAAGCATGTGCAGCAACCATGATATCGTTCTCCGATGTCCCACTTTTTTTCCCATTAACAGCTTGTTTGTAACACCCAACAAATTTTTGAACCAAGCCATTTATTCGATGCCATCGACATTTTAATTGCCCGACTAACTTTTCCCGCGATTGCCCACGATACTGGTTATAATTGGCAGCGATTCTTAATAAAAAACTCTCAGCTTTTTGATCAACTCCCACAATTGGATCCTTTGAAACATTGAGCCATGATTGGATAAGCAGTATATCTTCATCCCTTGTAAATTGCTCTCGAGATTTTTTTTTAACGACAACCCTTTCTTCTTTTTCAGTACCAACTTGAGTAGAAACTGGTGGAACTTGACATCCGGACATAAACCCAATCAGTGTTTCCGGAAAAAATATGGCGGGGTTTGTTGGCGCAGATGGAAATTGAGAATTTTGAGGATTAGGATTTTGATAATTTGACATGTAATTGAACATAGCTTGTTGATAATGAAAATGATTAGGATCCATTTGGCCTAAACAATTTTAATTTAAAGTAGGAAGATGATATTGTGAGAAAGAAATAAAATTATGAGAGTAAATTGTGAGAAATAAATAAAATTATGAGAACAAATTGAGAGAAAGAAATAAAATTATGAGAGCAAATTTGAGTATACAACTTATCACTTTATCATATTTATAAAGAAATAAATTATTAAAATAAAATAAAATAAAAACAAAAAAAAAATGAACCGTTATGCAACGGCTAGTTAATTTATATTATTTTTTTAATATAAGGATCGTTGCTTCAACGTAATACGTTCTCCACTTGGAGAACTCTTGCAACTACTTTATTTAACTTTAATGCTGCCAAGTGGAAAACTTAACATAAGAACCCAACATTGGAGCTGGTCTTAAAGAAATCGAACAGGGACTGGATTTGACAAAGCTGTCTCTCTCTGTCAATTGTACGTGGGTATGTATCATTTTTTTTCTTTTCTTTTAATTCCTAATGCCACGTGTCATGTCTTGAGTGGTTGGTTTGGAATAGTGGAAATGGTCAAAGTTTCAACATCAGCTTCTTGCTGAAGCGTGAAACAAATGGGAGTTAAAATTTTTTTTATCATTTAATATTTGTTTTAATTATTACTATTATTTAAATTGGGTTTATGTATAAAACAGGCATCAGGTCTATATACCAATTATTGTTGCATCTCCAGTTCAATATACACTCCTAGCCCAATTATCTTAAAAAAAAAAATTAGTAAATCTTATATTTAGATTTAGTTTAGTATTAATTTAGAATTCTTTAATTAGTTTAGATTTATTTTATAACTTTAAAATGTTTAGAATCATAATTAGTAACTTTAGAATTTTATTTGTTTTAGTTTTATTTCAGTAACTTTAGAATTTTATTTCATTTAGATTTGATTTAGTAAATTTTAAAATTTTATTTGTTTTGATTTTATTTAGTAAATTTTAGAATTTTATTTGTTTTAGTTTTATTTTAGTAAACTTTAGAATTTTATTTGTTTTAGTTTTATTTTAGTAAACTTTAGAATTTTATTTGTTTTAGTTTTATTTTAGTAACTTTAGGATTTTATTTTATTTAGATTTGATTTAGTAAACTTTAGAATTTTATTTGTTTTAGTTTTATTTAGTAAACTTTAGAATTTTATTTCATTTAGATTTGATTTAGTAAACTTTAGAATTTTATTTGTTTTAGTTTTAATTTAGTAAACTTTAGAATTTTATTTGTTTTAGTTTTAATTTAGTAAATTTTAGAATTTTATTTGTTTTAGTTTTATTTTAGTAACTTTAGAATTTTATTTCATTTAGATTTGATTTAGTAAACTTTAGAATTTTATTTGTTTTAGTTTTATTTTACTAACTTTAGAATTTTATTTGTTTTAATTTTAATTTAGTAAACTTTAGAATTTTATTTGTTTTAGTTTTATTTTAGTAACTTTAGGATTTCATTTCATTTAGATTTGATTTAGTAAATTTTAGAATTTTATTTGTTTTAGTTTTAATTTAGTAAGCTTTAGAATTTTATTTGTTTTAGTTTTAGTTTAGTAACTTTAGAATTTTATTTCATTTAGATTTGATTTAGTAAATTTTAGAATTTTATTTGTTTTAGTTTAGTTTAATAACTTTAGAATTTTATTTGATTTTATTTAGTAAATTTTAAAATTTTATTTGTTTTAGTTTAGTTTAATAACTTTAAAATTTTATTTGATTTTATTTAGTTAACTTTAGAATTTTAGTTGTTTAGTTTTAGTTTAGTAACTTTAGAATTTTATTTGATTTAGAATTAGTTTAATAAGTTTATAATTTTTATTTGATTTAGAATTAATTTAATAAATTTTAATTTATTTGATTTAGAATTAGTTTAATATTTTTAGAATTTTATTTGATTTAGATTTAGTTTAGTAACTTTAAAACTTTTTTTTTGTTTTAGATTAACAACCTTGGAATTTTAATTTAGTTTAGATTTAATTTACTGATTTTAAAATTTTAATTTAGTTTAGATCTAATTTAGTAATTTTAGAACTATTTTTACAACCTTAGAATTTGTAGTTAGTTTAGAATTATTTTAGTAAGAAATCTTAATTTTTAATTTAGGTCAAATAACTTCTTTAGATAATTAGTTACACTCTCTTTTATTTGTATTTAAATATCTCTGTAATTTTAAAATCCACCCCTTTTAAGTCGAAACTTCGACATTAGGTCGTTGTGTCTTCGAAATCTCATTCCCACTCATTTTGACCAAACAAACCAAAAATCCAAAAACACTCTTTAATCAATTCTTGAATTTATTTTAAAACTCGCAAAAACACTCAACCAAGCAAAACTCCCCCAAGGGCATGTTATCTCCGTTCTACCGCGATACCGGCCGTGCTTATTGCTAGAATGCATGTGTTAATGTCGCCCATTAAAAAACACAAACAAACCAATCATTTTCTAGAGGAACTACGGTGTTCTGATTCCTTCATTGGATACGTAGGCAAAGGGTCGCGAAACCCTCACGAACGCAATAATAAAAAACCTTTCATTTCCCCTTAAGCAAACATAGTTGTAGATAATAAAAAACATAGTTATAGAAAGGGTAAGGGAGTCGGTTATGCAAGGGGAAGGTCTTGCCTCTGTCGAAAATTTCTTTCTTTCAATAATGTTTTTGTGAAAATATCTGTTACTTGATTCTTGCTTGCTACATGCCTCAATTCGACACTTCCTTCCTTCACATGTTCTCGAATGAAGTGGAAATGAACGTCAATGTGTTTGCTTCTTTCATGGTTTATTGTATTCTTTGCTAACTCAATTGTTGATTTGTTGTCCACTTGTATTACAGTTGCACCTTCTTGTTTTAGCTCCATTTTGCTCATCAATCTTTTGAGCCATACTGCATGACAAACGCACTAAGATGCTGCTACATATTCAGCTTCACATGTCGAAATAGTTACTATCAGTTGATTTTTAGAGAGCCAAGTAAATGCGGTATTTCCCATGAAGAACACATATCCAGAAGTGCTTTTTCAATCGTCTATATCTCCGCACCAATCACTGTCAGAGTAACCAACCAACTTGTAGTTTTCTGTTCTTAAATAAAACATTCTAAGTGACAATGTTCCTTGGATGTACCTTAGGATTCTTTTCAATGCCTTCTAATGTGAATATACTGGCTCCTCTATGAATCGATTTACAATACCGACACTTAGTGAAATTTCCGGTCTTGTACATGTGAGATAGAGAAGACTATCTACTAAACTTTGATATTTGCTTACTTCGACATGTTCACCTCCATCAATTTTCGACAATTTTGCACCTGATTCCATTGGCGTCGAAGTTGGATTACAAATTTCCATCTTATATTTTTTCAAGATTTCTTTTGCATATTTTTTTTGTGAAATAAAGAGTCTTTTTTATTCTTGTCGAACCTCCAGACCAAGAAAGAATCTCATCAGACCTAAGTCTGTCATCTCGAATTCACGTGTCATGGTGCTCTTGAATTCTTCTATCATATGTTCATCACTGCCTAAAAAATAAGATCATCGACATAGAGAGCAACAAGTAATACATTACTTTCATTTTTCTTCTCATAGATGGCATGTTCATACGGACATTGCTCGAACCCATTTTCCTTGAAATATGTGTCGATACATGTGTTTCATGCCCGCGGTGCTTGCTTCAGCCCATATAGCGCTTTCTTCAATTTCAACACCTTATTCTTCTCCAATCCTCATATACCCGAGTGGTTGTTCGACATAGACTTATTCTTCCAGTACACCATTCAAAAATATTGTCTTGACATCCATTTGAAATATCGGCCATTTGAAATGAGTAGTTTGAGAAATGAGCAATCAAATTGTCTCCATTCTTGATACAGGTGCAAATACTCCGTCATAGTCAACTCCTGCTTTCTGTTTGTATCTCTCCGCAACAAGTCACGCTTTGTATCGTTCTATTTCTCCTTGAGCGTTCATCTTTTTCTTGAATACCCACTTTACACCAATGTGTCAACTGCCTTTTGGAAATTCGACTAGCTCCCAAGTGTTGTTGCGGTCTATTGCTCTAATCTCTTCGTCCATGGAACTTTTCAACTTCTTGTCTCATAGCGCTTCTTCGAAACTGATGTTTTCAGCATCTTCCAAAAGGCATACAAGGTGTACCTCATTTGTCGAATCATACAAATCTTGCAAACTTCGCATTCTGGCTTGTAGAGGTCCATCTTCATTTTCAGAATCTTCATGTTCTGTCAAAATGCCTGTTGCTACAATGATAGATGATTCTTCGACTTCGTCGATATCTTCTATCGATTTGTTCTGGTCCCACTTGCTCGCTTCGTTTATTCAAACATCTCTACTCACTATCACCTTCTTACTTATGGGATTGAATATCTTGTACCCTTTTGTCTCTTCATCATACCCAATGAATATGTACTTTTGAATTTTATCTTCTAGTTTCGTTCTTCGTTGGTCTGGTACATGTGCATAAGCTATACTACCAAATACTTTGAGATGAGAAACTGTTGGTTTCTGTCCGCTCCATGCTTCTCGTGGTGTTTGATCTTCTAACTTCAAACGTGGACATCAATTCTGAACATAAATGGCACATTGTACAACTTCTTCCCAGAATTCTTTCGACATGTTCTTGCTCTTAAGCATTGATTGAATCATGTAGAGAACCGTTAGATTCTTTTTTTCAGCCACACCATTTTGCTGAGGTGAATATGGCGCAGTTAGGAATCTTCTTATGCACTGCTCTTCACAATACTTCATAAAAGTTATCGAAGTGTACTCACCATCTCTGTCAGATCGAACTGCTTTGATGTGTCTATCAGTTGCCTTTTCCACCATTACTTTGAACTTTTTGAACACCTCTAATGATTCGGATTTTTCTTTCAAGAAATAAACCCAGGTTTTTTGTGAGAAATCATCGATAAAGGAAATGAAGTACCTTTTGCCACTGAAAGATTCCGAAGTGATTGGCCCACATATGTCGGTATGAATCAATTCGAGAATATGTTTATCTTGATATTCTGCCTTCTTTTGAAATAAGGTTCTTGTTTGTTTGCTAAGCACACATTCTTCACAAAACTTTCCTCCATAATCCGTGTCTAGTAGTCCGTGCACCATGTTCTTTTTCACAAACCTTCTCAAACCAGCATGATGTAGATGACCAAAGCGTAAATTCCATAGTGACGCTTTGTCTTGCATGTCGACTTGTAGATATTTCTCTCGAACGTTCCTTAGATTCAGTTTGTACATTCTATTTCTTTCAATTTCGACACGAGCGATCAGATGTCCCACTTTGTCCTTCAAATGCAGTATCCGATCTTTTATAAGTATCAGAAAACCTTTTTCTGTAAGTTGTCCCAAACTCAAGATGTTGGTCTTGAGATCTGGTACATAGTAAACATCTTGGATTGATCCGATCAAGCCATCCTTCTGTAAGTAATAAATTGTACCTTTGCCTTTGACCTTCACTTTTGATGCATCTCCGAAAGACACATTACTGTCTTTAATTTTTTTCATTTCTTTAAACAGGTATTTGTGACCACACATGTGATTACTTGCTCATAAGTTAAGATACCTGTAACACCCCAACTCTACCCGACAATTATATAAATAAATCTGAGTTATAAAATCATTCATGCAAACGAGTCAGGATGCCATAAATTCATCATTAAAAACTCATTGCATTCATCGTGGATACGTAACACTTTAAAACATCGGATGAACCATCATCATAACAATTTAATCTCTTAATTCAACAATTTAAACATCTATGCAGCGGAATTCTTAATAACATCTTTATCATCGTTACAACAACTTCAAAACAACACATACTTAATAATAATCAAATTAAAGTTCAACAACTGAAATAATCAACAAATAAAAGCAACAAACGTTCATCCCCTCCGAGTGTTACATGTCAGAACAATGACACTGACTCAAACTATTGAAGGTATACAACCTTCACTCCCGATTACCTTCATGTTACCAACATAAGGGCAACATTCAAACAGAAGGGGTGAGATATCTAACAATATAATGAAGCGTGTGATAATTAATATATTAAATTAGATCACATAACATCACCACTTCTCATCTCATAGTCAATAATAATTGCAACAATAATACACATTCACAACATCAATATACAACTTCTTTATGCAATCATATAATGCGACTCAATACTATGCAAATGCATGTGGTACCATTGGAGCAAAACTCCCATCTTAAAAATATGCCAATAAATAGAGGCATCAACAAGGCATAAGCCTTCATATTAATATTCTCTAATACATCCCATCTTAACGAGCATAAGCTCCATCTTGAAATGCAATGTATGCGACACAATCATGAATGTAATGACAACACCATAATTATCAACACCTCAACACAACATCATCGTTGGCCAAAATCCTACATCTTAAAAGCTGCCAATTATTAGAGGCATCTCAACATCTTTCATCAACATCATTCATCAGCATCATTTATTCATCAAACATCATACATACATCATATAATCACAACAACTCAGCCACAACAACAATACAACAGTAAATCGTCAATTTTGCAATGTTGGCCATAGGCCTACAACATGATATTACCTATAATTAATTAATTAATCATCTAAGGCTTACTTATAAATCACCAAACCTTTACATATTACTATTCTATAATACCACTTCATTATCATCATTAATCCTACTACTACAAACCAGACAATAATCTTTAATTATCTCATCCTCATCATTCTTCACAAAAACCAACCTAGTGATCAACACGGGAACTAATCTGATTCCTAACTTGGATACTAGGATTATCCTTCCTATTCTTCCTTTTAATCCTTAAGAATGAAGTTCATCGCGTTAGCTATTCAACGCTTCGAACGACACCTCAAACGGAGTCCGAAAACTCAAGTTACAACATTCTCAAACTGATTCTGCCAAAAACCAGACAACATGGATCGACGCATAACGCCTTGGGTCGAAGCGTACTGAACTGATCACGCCACATGAGTCGACGCATCCTTTCTTGGATCGACTTATACTGAGTCTTCCACACTGCATGTATCGACACATGCTCTTATGTATCGACTCATCCCGAGTCTACAAGCCTTCTTGTATCGACACATGACTCCTTCGTGTCGACTCATCCTGAGTCTACAAGCCTTCTTGCATCGACACATGATTCCTTCGTGTCGACTCATCCTGAGTCTACAAGCCTTCTTGCATCGACACATAATGTTTGGGGTCGACACACACTGTTCTGCTAAGGATATTTTTCTGCGATTTCTCTGTGTTTTCACTACGGGTTCCATACTTTAAGCCCTAAAAACATCTCTAAATCATAAAAAATCATCAACTATAATTATCCTACAATTCTACATCAAATATACAGTATTAGGACATCGTTATTCCTCTCTCAATCATCAATTTCCATCATATATAATTAAATCATGAACAAAACAACATTTCACCTCTAACCCCACATATCAATTATCATGAACCCTATTATAGAGTCAGAACCCCACCCTTACCTTAGATTGAAGGTTGCTCTATAACTTTTCCGGTTGAATTCCCGTTCTGCCTCTTTCCTCTTTCCAACAGCTTTTACGTTCTTCCTCTAACCCTTATTCTTCTTACTGCTTCTTCTTTTCTATTATTTCTAACAATAATAAAATAACCCTATTATTCTCTTTATTCCTTAATGGGCTTAAGACTCCTACACCCCCTTATTACTACTTCTATCCCTTTAAAAACAAGCCCACATCGAATAATATTATCCTTCTAATATTATTTCACCACTTAATAAAATAAATTAAATCCAACTAATCACAATACAACTTCACAAATATTCCAAAAAAAATAATTTAATTAAATAATTAATTAAATTACGGGCGTTACAACTCTCCTCCACTTAGAATATTTTCGTCCTCAAAAATTTACCTTAATCAAACAACTCAGGATAGGAGTCTCGCATCTTGCTTTCCAACTCCCAAGTCACGCTTTCTTCGACAACTCCTAGCCAAACCACTTTAACCAAAGCAATCTCCTTGCCCCTCAGAGTCTTTATTTCACGATCCGCGATTTGTACAGGCATCGTCTCCACCGTAAGATTATCCCGTACTTGCACATTGTCCATATGAATCACATAAGATGGATCTGAAATATACTTCCGGAGTTGTGACACATGAAACACATCATGAAAATTCGAAAGATTAGTCGGAAAAGCCACTCTATAAGTAACATTCCCCACTCTCTCTGAAATCTGATATGGTCCAATAAAATGAGAAGTGAGCTTCTTAGACTTCAATGCTTGCCCAACACCGATCACAGGTGTAACTCTTAAAAACACATGGTCATCCGCTTGAAATTCCAAATCTTTTCTTCGCTTGTCATGATAACTCTTTTGTCTACATTGGGAAGCTTTTGTCTTTTCTCAAATCAACTTCACCTTCTCAGTAGTCTCACGAACAAGTTCAGGTCCAAGTACTACACTTTCACCAGATTCATGCCAACATAAAGGAGTTCTACATCTTCGACCATACAACGCTTCAAAAGGTGCCATCCCAATACTGGAATGGTAACTGTTATTATAAGTGAACTCTATCAACAGAAGATAAGTATCCCACGAACCTCCCGGCTCAAGATCACATGCCCTCAACAAGTCTTCCAACGATTGAATAATCCATTCAGTTTGACCATCTGTCTGAGGATGATACGCTGAACTCAACCTCAACTTAGAACCCAACGCTTCTTGCAAACTCTTCCAAAAATCAGAAGTAAACCTTGGATATCTATCTGATACAATGCATAAAGGAACACCATGCAGATTCACAATCACACTAGTGTAAATCTCAGCCAACTTCGACACTGGAAAAATGATGTTAATAGGAAGAAAATGAGCCGACTTCGTAAGCCTATCAACAATCACCCAAATCGAATCATGTCCTCTTAGAGTATTAGGTAACCCCGTCACAATGTCCATTGAAATGCTATCCCATTTCCATTTCGGAACTTCTAACGGTTGCATCAACCCTGCAGGTTTCTGATGTTCAACTTTCGACTTCTGACAAGTCAAACACGCATACACAAACCGAGCCACATCACTCTTCATTCCAGGCCACCAAAACAAACCTTTCCAAGCTTAATACATCTTTGTAGCTCCTAGATGAATACTCAACTTACTTCTATGACTGTCTTCAAGTATCACTTTCTTCATCTCTGCATCATCAGGAATACAAATTCGATTACGAAATCTCAACACACCTTGCACATCTAACTTAAAATCACTATTCTCGGACTGATCAATCCCAACCATCGAATCTACCAGTTTCACATCCAACTTCTGAGCTTCTCTGATACTATATAGAAATTCATTATTAATCTTTAACATACCCAACATAACACTCCGCGGCGTAACCTCGCAAACTAAGATCATATCTCTGAACTGTTCAATTAATTCCAACTCTTTAACCATCATTGCCGACATATGTAAAGTCTTTCGACTCAACGCATCAGCTACCACATTCGCTTTTCCTGGATGATAATTCAAACCGAAATCATAATCCTTTAATAATTCCAACCATCTTTGTTGCCTTATATTCAACTCCTTCTGATCAAATAAATACTTTAAGCTCTTATGGTCACTAAACACTTCAAATCTAGAACCATAAAGATAATGCCTCCAAATCTTCAGCACAAAAACAACTGCAACAAGTTCTAAATCATGCGTAGGATAGTTCTTCTCATGAGTCTTCAACTGCCTTGACGCATAAGCAACTACCTTACCATTCTGCATAAGCACACCTCCTAAACCCATCTCAGAAGCATCACAATACACTACAAAAGGCTCTCCTGGATTAGGCAACATCAAAATTGGAGCCGACATCGACCTCTTCTTCAATTCTGTAAAACTTTCTTCACACTGAACATCCCATACAAAAGCTCTACCTTTACAAGTCAACTTAGTCAATGGAAGTTCCAACTTAGAAAAACCTTCTATAAACCTTCTATAGTAACCAGCTAAACCCAAAAAGCTTATAATCTCAGTAGTTGACCTCGGAGTTTCCCATTGCAACACAGCATTAACCTTCGATGGATCTACTGCAATGCCACTACCTGAAATCACGTGACCAAGAAAACTAACCTCTTTTAACATGAATTCACACTTGGACAACTTTGCATATAACTTCTTCTCCTTCAAAACTTGCAATACTACCCTTAAGTGTTCTGCATGCTCTTCTTCTGACTTAGAGTAAATCAAAATATCATCAATGAACACCACTTCGAACTGATCCAAATAAGTATGAAAGATACGATTCATATATTCCATGAATACTCCCGGCGTGTTAGTAACACCGAAAGGCATCACCAAATACTCATAATGTCCATAACGCGTTCTGAAAGCCGTCTTCTGGATATCTTCATCCTTCACCTTAATCTGATGGTAACCCGACCTCAAATCAATCTTACTAAACACACGAGCATCCAACAATTGGTCCATAAAGTCATCTATTCTTGGAAGTGGATACTTGTTCTTAATCGTCACTTTATTCAACTGTCTATAATCAACACAAAGCCTCATACTTCCATATTTCTTCTTTACTAACAACACTGGAGCACCCCACGACGATACACTTGGTCTTACAAACTTCTTTTCAAGTAACTCTTCCAATTGCTTCTTCAACTCTGAAAATTCCGATGCAGACATCTGGTATGGTGCCATAGACACAGGTCTGGTACCAGGTACAAGATCAATAGCAAATTCAAATTCCCTCTTCGGCGGTACATCAGAAATTTCATTAGGGAAAACTTCAGGAAATTCACACACCACCTACAATTCCTCAATTATAGCTTGAGTCTCTACAGATAGAGACACCATCAACGAGAACATCTGTGCTTCCTCTTGCATCAACTTCCTCAACTGTCTAGCAGATAACAAACCATCTTCCTCTTCTTCAGGAGTAGAAAACTTCACAAACTTATCATAACAGTTAATATGAACATAGTTATGCTCTAACCAGTTCATACCAAAAATCACATCTAAACCTCTTAACAGTAAACAAACCAAATCAACAGCAAAGTCTCTGTCAAAGATTGACAAGGGACACTTTAAACACACAAAAGAAGTAGTCACCGACCCCTTGGCTGGAGTATCGACGACCATTTCTCCATTCAAAGAAGACAACATAAGACCCAATCTTTCAACACAATCAGCAGCAATAAAACAATGAGTAGCACCGGTATCAATAATAATAATTAAAGGATTACTATTAATGAAACGTATACCTCTGATAAGTATGTCCTCAACAGCTGTCTGATCCTCCACCAAAGTGAACACTTTACCACTTGTCTGAGCCCTCTTATATTTCTGACAGTGACTACCAATGTGCCCTTCTTCACTACAATTTAAACAAATCACATTCTTATGCTTGCACTCAGATACAACATGTCCATTCTTACCACAACAGAAACACCTCTTTACTTCAGTAGTACACACATTACTCTTATGCCCAGGTTTCCCACATTTAAAACAAACCACACCAGCAGGAGCATCCCCCCCACCAGTCCTCTGACCCTGAGCAACTTTCTGTTTACCTTTACCAACTGGGGTATCATAAGGCTTACCATAATTCTGTTGGTGCTTACCCCCTCTTCTCACTGATAATCTTGTAATGCGCATTATTATCCTCCTCATAAATCCTGCAACTATCAATCAAGTCAGCAAAGACACGAATCTTCTGGTATCCAACTGCCTTCTTGATCTCTGGGTGCAACCCGTTCTCAAACTTGATACACTTTGAAAACTCAACATCTGCCTCAGCGTAGTGCGGATAAAACTTAGCCAACTCAACAAACTTGGAAACATACTCAACAACTAACATATTCCCTTGCTTCAGCTCAAGGAATTCAATTTCCTTCTTACCACGAACATCTTTAGGAAAGTACTTTCTCAGATATTCCCTACGGAACACAGCCCAAGTGACATTTTCACCTGTAAATTCCAATCTCTGACAAGTCTCTAACCACCAGTCATCAGCCTCGACTGCCAGCATATGAGTACCATACCGAACCTTCCGTGCTGGAGTGCAGTCCATCACACAGAATATTCTCCCAATATCTTTCAACCACTCCAATGCTCTGTCAGGATCATACTTTCCCTTGAATGTAGGCAGATTTTCTCTCTGGAAAGTCCCCAAACTACGAGATCTAGTATTCCCGTCAGCATTAGGCTGATTCTCCATCGCATGAGCCATTACTTCTAAAGCAGCAGCAAGTGCAACATCATTCTTTCCATCCATCTCAACTTATCACTACAACATAAACAACGGTTAGAACTCAAATTAACAATACTCGATTGTTAGATAAGTACGAATCGACAATAAGGTCAGACCAACCTTTTACTCTGATACAAACTTTGTAACACCCCAACTCTACTCGGCAATTATATAAATAAATCAGAGTTATAAAATCATTCATGCAAACGAATCAGGATGCCACAAATTCATCATTAAAAACTCATTGCATTCATCGTGGATACGTAACACTTTAAAACATCAGATGAACCATCATCATAACAATTTAATCTCTTAATTCAATAATTTAAACATCTACGCAGCGTAATTCTTAATAACATCTTTATCATTGTTACAACAACTTCAAAATAACACATACTTAATAATAATCAAATTAAAGTTCAACAACTGAAATAATCAACAAATAAAAGCAACAAGCGTTGATCCCCCCCCCCCCCCCCCCCCCCCGAGTGTTACATATCAGAAAAATGAAACCGACTTGAACTATTGAAGGTATACAACTGTTGTACCCCAAAATTTGCCCTCCCATATTCTTCAGGAAATTGCCAAGTCAAGCTTCAAAAATTCCCCAAGGGTTGCACAGTATAAGGGTCTCCTAAACAGTCAAGATTAGGGTTTTGGTTCTGATCAAGAAAATGAAGTTTCCAAAGGTCCAATCAAGTCTCACATGCCTATAAATATGGTCAAGCATCCTCATATCAAGTTTCAAGACTTTCAGCACAAAATTGCACAGTCAAAAACCCTAATTGCACTACAGTCAACTATAGGGGCAAAATGGTCATTTGACAGTCAAAAGTTCAAATTTTTGGTCAAAATCTCATTTTGAAGCCACAAACATCATTTGATCAATGCTTGATCATGATTCTCAAAGCTTGACTCAAAAATCATCAAGATGCAAAAGTTTCCTTATTTGGACAGCTGAAAAAGTCAACTGTAAATTGACCAGGGCATAACTTTCACATGGATTATCAGAAAAATTCCATCAAAAGCTCATTTTGAAGAGAAAGACATTTCCTACAACTCTTCTTCACACTTCAAGTCCAAGAAATGCTCTCACAAAAAGTTATCAATTTCAACATTATAGGTCATTTTCAAAAGTCAACAAAAAGGGACTTTAAGTCAAAGGACATAACTTGAGATTCGTAAATCAAAATGACATGGGACCAAAGGCATTGGTTAGAGGACTCAAAGACCTTTCCAAAATGTCCAAGAACATGAGCAAAGCTTAAAAATTGAGCAAGTTATGCCTTGTGGAAGTTGGGAAATTTTTGGATATTTTGAAAAGTCAACATTGATTCAAATGACCTAAAATTGCTAATGGGCCCAATTTTCTTCCACAATTCATCATCCAAGGCATGTGCACGACCATTTGGCCCAAAGGGAAGTTTTTTACTATTTTTATTTATTTATTTGAATTTTTTATTATAATTAATTCATTTAAACTAAATAAAATATGAAAAAAATACTAACCTAATGAAATCAAATCTTTTTATGCAGAAAATACTCTCATTGGACACTCAAGATTCGTGCATAATCATTTGTGGAAGGTTTTGCCATGATTTGTACAAAATAGCATGAAAAAAAGATTGAAAAAGATCTTGAAAAATCAAATCTTTCAAGTCATGAATGCCAAGCTTTTTGTTTGATTTCTTTAACCTAATTCACTCAATACATAAGCCTGATCAAACCCTTGTGCTCATTGACCAAGAAGCTGCGCAGAAACTCCATTGACAAAACTCAATTTTTTGCTTAAAAACTCAAAACTGAAAATAGGGTTAGGGGTCGATTCAGAGCACAAGGGGTTCAAACTGTTTCAAATAATATGCATAATCGTGTTTCCATATTTAGGCATTTTCATTGCGTTTTTTTTGATGCATTCATACTAATTGACATGTTCTGAAGCTAACCATCTACCTTGATTGAGTTTTTGTATGCTATATACGATTATGCCATTGTTGTTCATTAGGGTTCATGAAGCTCCGAATTGGGGGTTTTTGAATGAGGAAAAATTGGAGTGTGAAACCAAGGCCATTCAATTCAGTACGTTTGGACGATCATGAATCTATCCTCGCGCTCAATTTATGAGCATCCAATGGCTATTCGCTATTTTCCCTAATGGTCCCTTTTAGAACGGTGTAAAAACCGTTGCCTATGTTTGTTATATTTTCAGGAAAATAAAACAATGGAGAAGACGACTAGGTGGCAGGCAATGGTTGGCTGGTTTGAAAGTTCGCGCGAAATCCAAGCACTAACGCATATTTGTTTTATTATGTTTATTAATTATTTTATTTACAGATAAGCAAGATGGCACGGTTGGTGAAGCGCTTGAGTGGTAATGTTCAGGACCTGGGTTCGAGCCCCAGGTCCTCACCCCCTTTCACATTATTTTTCATATGATGTTCATGTGCAGTTTCAGCGTTAGGACGTACCATGCGCTTCTCAATCCAGCTGCCCACGTGTCCAATGGAGATGATCAAACGGCCATAATCTGAAGCGTACCATAAGCCTGAGTCAATGCTCCACACATTGCATGAAAAAGTCAATAAGGCCATGCTGTAATGGGCCTGAATTACCAAGGCTGTACCTCCACTTTGGGGACTGATACCCCCCTAGGTTTGCCACTTTATTTTTTTTCTTTTTGCATTATTTCTATTCTTCTTTTTAATTATTGTTTTTAATTAATTTATTATTTTCATAAAAAAACATAAAACACAAAAAAAATCAGAAAAGAGAAAAAATAATACATATTTTTTTATTTTAATATTTCTTGTAAATAAATTCATAAATTAACTAGTTTTTAATTTTAACTCTTTTAATAAAAATATAAAAAATATAGAATTAGGGTTTATGATAATTTTTATTCCTTTTTATTTTTCTTCCATAATAATTAAATATTTACTATTATTTATTTTTGTAATTAAATTGCAATAAAATAATTAGGGTTAATTTTAGGATTAAAACTTTAATATGTTTTCTTAACAAATAAAAATTATAGAATTAGGTTTAATTGCATTTAATTCTTTTTCCCATTAAAATCATAAAGCCAAAAAATAACAAAAACAAATCTCTTTTCATTTTAATTAATTTAATAATCCTTAATTTAATTTAGTTAAAAAAGGGTCCAACGCCCTCGTTTCGATTTAAATTTCGATTCACACATTTATTTCTTTTTCGTATAATATTTGTGTATCTCTCCCAAGGCCTTGTAAATAATTCCTCGCACTTTACTTTTATTTCTTTATTTATTTCCTATCAAATCGGGTTCAAGAAATTTTGGCGATGTGGACCCGCGCCTTTTGTAATAGCTTAGAATCTTTTACTTTTCTCGCATTTTTAAACTGTTAATCAAGGCATGAAAGAATGTATGGACAAAAATAAAAACAAACGTTAGATCACCAATAACATGACAAAAGACAAAAATATCTGAAAACGACACACAAATCACACACCACCCCTAGGGTACGCCTCACTGTTGCCTTGCCTCGAAAGGCGATCGTCGAGTAGAGGATGTCTTAGTAAGTCCTCATGATCCGGGAACCTAGCATGAGGGTAGCTTCTAAGGTGTCTTCCCATTGCTCTGGTGATCACCATGTCCCGAACCTCGAATTGACCCGAACACCTCCAACGGTGGTGCTACCTACCTCTCAATTGTGGGATAGCACTACTTTAAAGGACATTTACACAGACGAATTCCTTAGGGTAGGTAGACGACTCGTGGATACTTGCTCTAATTCAAAACAAAACAAATCAAAAATACTTTTCACACCAACACATTTTCAAAAAGCTTTCGAAAGCATTTTTCAAACACTCTTGAGGACCGATACAAGAGTCGAACTGAAATTTTCAAAGAAACTTTTTAAAACCCACAGTTGAAAAGCAAACAAACCATTTTTGAAAACACAAGTGAGCAAGTATCTAAGAGCCCATGGATAACCATGGATAGAAAGGGTGCTAACACCTTCCCTTTCTATAACCTACCTCCCGAACCGAGAGCAATCTCTATAAGGAATTTTTCTGTGCTTTTGTCCTTTCCATTTGGAGAAAATAAAAGACGGTGGCGACTCTTGCTTCCGCGACATTTCGCGAACCAGCGTTAAACAGTCAGTTCCAGATCCACCGATCACAGAACTGGCGACTCTGCTGGGGAATACTTTATAAAGTGAGGTGTACCTTAGGGTTAGTTCATAACTGTGTTTTCAATTGTATTGACTTGTCTGCTTTAAATTTGTGGGTCGTATGGGAGTTACATAGATCCTAACCCGGATCTGGGGATACCCTGTTTAGGTAGCATAAGCTGTGAGGGACCTGTCCGGCGTAGACCGACACGGGTGAAACAGTGGCTATGTTGGTGTGGCACCTTGGTCTGTACCGATATCCCTTGTGTTGCAACGAGGAGAATATGGGTCTTCTGAGGATTCATTAAGCACCAACAACCTTAGAACCTTAAATGACATAACTTGGCCATTAGAACAGTAGCAGTATGCTACGCCCATTGAGGCTAAACTCTCGTGATGGTTCTGGCCGCAAGAAAAGATTGCGATGCTGGAGTTATGACCGATTGAGGGTAGTCAATGATATTGGGATCCTCTAAGAACCCGGTTACTTTGATAGGACAGGTATGAACCAACCAACTTCAAGAGGGTAATACCCAGACCCCATGCTGGCCTTAAACTCTAAGGGCTTGTCCGGTGTGACTTGTGTACCTTCGTACTTGACTACTTGCATGCTTGTTACCTGACACATGAACTACTTGCAGGTTTTGTTTATAGTCCTTAATCGGGACTCATAACAGGGTATACTAAGTTTCTTACAGGTTTTGGTTTGCAGTCCTTAATTAGGACTCATAACAGGGTTTACCGAGTTTCTTGCAGGTTTTGTTTTTTAGTCCTTAACTGGGACTCATGACAGGTTTTACTTGAGTTTCTTGCAGGTTTCTGTTTATAGTCCTTAATAAGGGCTCATAACAGGGTTTATTCATATTACCCCATGCACAGCATGACATCATACCATTGCATACATCCTAACCCATTTCAAGGAGCTCAAGGGCTTGTGATGCAGGTCATGATAAATCAAACATCTAGCAAGGGGCAAAGAGGATTTATTTTCCTCTAGCCAAAGTTGTCAGGGGCTATGACCCACTTGATATGGTGAGCTCTGACTCTTGAAGAAGGTTCCCCTAACCGAGGTTGGTTGGAAATCAAAAACAGACATGATGACTAAAAGTCAGGGGCTATGACCCACTGGATATGGTGAGCCTTTGACCCTTAGAGAAGAATCCTCAACATGGGTTTCCTTCAATCAAAGCTACCAATTCCGATGCTAACAATTTTCTTGTTTACCCTGCGAGGTCCTTGAAAACATTGCATACATATCATACATATCATTGCATTGCAGGTATCCCTTTTACAGGTTGCTCACCCTCTCGCTGTTTATTTCAGCAATGGCTTCACAACAAAATAACCAGGGACCTCGTGCTCAAGAGACTCAGTTCAGGGAGATCTTCTTAAGCCTATCCAAGGGGCAGGAAGAGTTGAGGACACTCCTCATGGGGAATCTGATCAGAAAGAGTCCTGAAGATGACAAGGACGAACAACTGAAACGTCTACAAGCTGAGGTAGACACATTGAAAACCCAGATGCTGGGGCAAAGGGTCCTCATTCAAGGTTTATCTCAGGAGCAAGGAGAGCTGAGAGCCATGATCAGCCAGCTTCACCAAGACATGAAGCAACCAGCCCAAATCAGGGACCAGGTCATAGAACGGCTTCCAAGAAGGCAAAGGCCGGGTCCAATGAATAGACCTCTCCGAGTTGCTACTACTTCCCAGGTCCAACAACGACCTCGCCCAGAACAACGGGCTGATTAGAGCAAGCCAGACAAGCCTAAAAGGCAGTTCACCAAACTCAACGTGTCACCGTCTCAAGCTTTACAACAATTGTTGAGGTTGAATCTGGTGACGGTAAGGGACCCTCCTAAGCGTCTCAATACAACCTCCCTAAAGTACAATCCTGAGGAAAGATGTGCATACCATTCTAACAGTCCAGGACATGACACCGACGACTGCTGAGCTTTGAAGAATAAGATTCAAGATCTGATTAATGAAAGAGCTGTGGATTTCACCCAGATGGGCCAGGCTGAATGCTCCTGCCATCCCTACAAGATGCACCAGTCGAAGTGATAAGCCCTGAGACTGGAAGACTTGTGTTTATTAGAATTTTCAAGTTGTAACTTTCTTTTAACTGTTCAAACATTTATTCATGATTAAACGTTGTTAGTTCATTAATGCATCGCATATGTCTGTTTTGAAGCAATATATTCGCATTCACTATATGCAAACTGTTTTCATATTTTTTCTGATGTCAACTCTTGATCTAAAATTCTAAAGCCTCTTGAGGGAGGATGACGAAAACGATACCATGATCTGTACAATATGCTTTTGAACAGACCCCACTGATGAGGTACAGGCATTGTTTCGATCCCTAGACACTGGAGTTATAAGGATGATAATCCCTCGTCAACCCCTCTGAGCCAAAGAAGTAGGAGTGTTTCTTTTCGAAAATTAAAACCCTTTATCATAACCTGGGGCAGGGTAGTTCTCTCAGTTGATCCAAGTGCATAACAAATGGCACCAAAGAGGTCCTTACAAAACAAAAGACAGTGATGGTTCCGAACAATCATATAGATAGGCAGTCATTATATCTCAAAAATAAAGGCCCATTAAGTCAAAACCCATGAAGGAGACTTACAAAATTGGGGCATCCCGCTGACTGTAATTCCAAAAAAGGAAACAGTTCAGGCAAAAAAGAAAGGGATAACAAAAATCAGACAAGAAAGAGGTCCTATAAACCCTCAACACAAAAGGAAATGACTGCCTATTCAAAATAAATTATCAACATCTGAATCATCACCAGAAAATCAGTAGCGAAGACTCAAACAAGGTCTAACGTATGATCAACTGAGTTTAGGTTTGGAGAACATCACGAAGAGCGGGTGGGTACAAATAAAATTTGAGCCTTTATCCTTTGTTTCTTGAACCGTGAACCAGGCCACGTTATAACCCTTAAAAAGTCCTAGCTGAAGCATGGGTTAGTTCGAAAGCATACTATTACGAAAGGTATCCTGACTCCTTAAGGCTTACGGTAAATACGGAGTTGACATCACGTTTTACAAACATTCACTTGTTTTATGAAAAAGAATGCATTTTTAAAATCGTCAAGACAGACATAAGCTTCGCATTTTCAACATAACTTTGTTTGCATATGACTTTTTGTTTGAACATCATAGAAGTTCGCACGACGAAAGTTTAATGAACCGAAGCACTTCCAATCAAGGGGCAGACATGACCATGGTCCATTATCTGGGGCAGTCCAATCAAGATTCAGAGAATCTCTCAAAAGGCCAAATAGCCTGGGGCAAATCTCCGCCTGAGTCACTTGGGGCACTCCAACAACGAATCTTGCCTGACCAAACATCTTCTGGTGGCATGACAAAATACTTCTAACAGGGGCAACTCCCTACATCCTGAGAGGGTGGACATAGTCGGAGAAAAATACTACGCATAATCAAAGACCCGCTAGGTTGGCACACCTAGGCAAAAATAAGGGCTTCCCGACGAACCAAAAGGGTTCGGGCAAAAATAAGGGATGAAAAAAAAATCTGTACACCCGGCAAGTCGAAAACCGGAAAAGGCGGCTTGGGCAAAAATGGGTATCCCGGTGGACCGAAAACCCGAAAGGGCGGTCCAGGAAAAAATTAGGGATCAAAGCATACGACTATGTCCTGTCATCTTGTCACCTGCCTACCAGAAGAAGGTTGGTCCATCAACAACTATCAGCACCTCACAGGTCTTCCTCTCCCACCTCAGAAACAGGGGCAATGATGAGCCGTCCAAGCAATTTAATTGCTCTGTCCACAAGATATAAGGGACGTTCAGCTGAAAAACATAACCAGTATATCTTAATTCCCCAGAGAGTGAGCCAGCAAGTCAGTACACTCTCCTCAAGTGAAGCTATTATCAAACTTAAGGAAGTTGGGTATCCTCCAGAAGATCTCAACATTCCCCAGCAGTACATACATTCTTAACAAGCATCCCCGGCAGTCTTGGTCTAAAGATTGTTCCCCGGAGGTATATCAAACATTCAGTGGAGTCACTTCCCCCGATACATCTCAAAACTTCCCCAAGAAAGTCCAATCTAGTTCCCCAAGAAAGTTGGAATTCATTTCCCCAAGCAGTAAGCTTATCCCCAGTAGATTCTGGAAGCTTATCCCTGCAGAGCACGAACGCGTCGCTCGGCCTTATTTAAAGAGTTATTTCCATACCAGGATATAACTGGGTTATCCTCAGCCAAAAGCCACGGAAAGATCACCGTCAATGCAGTCTTCTTATCCCCAGCGAAGTCTATTAACACTTCCAATACAACAAGGGTATCCTCAGCAAGTTACTATCAACCACTCAGCAAAGTATCCCTCTCCCCAGAGAGTATCGCTTCCCAGCAAGATCGTCAGGGTACTTTTCCCCCCGCAGAGTTATTCCATTCGCCAAGTTTATTCCCCAACGGAGTTATCTTCTCCTATCGGTATTCTTGCAGCTATCATCCCCAGCGGAAGCGAAATCTATTCTCTAACGTCAGCCCAGGAGTGACTTCCCGGCACCCGTCAAGGATCTACTTTCCTAGACGAAAACATACATTCCTAAACATTCCATACATCATTATAGCATGCATAGACGCATCATATCTTACAAATATCATTTATGTTAAGAACATCATTGCTTGATCCATATCATGCATTGCATATGACTGACCTTTACCTTTCAGGAAAGATTCAGTTAAATTCTCAATCATATTTCAAGACCTAGACCGGTTCAGTTAATCGACTCCAAAGATTTCTTATCCAGTCCAAGGCCTTCTCTAGTCCAGCTGAATCGACCCCAAACAGATTTTTCTGATGAAGACTCAGTAGAAGTTATCAAAGGTTTTTCTCAAACGTCCGCTTTTGAGATTATAATTTCCTATGGTTCTCTCCCCAATGTTGTGGAGATGATAATTCCATCCCAGGTTTTTCTCAAACGTCCGCTTTTGAGATTATAATTTCCTATGGTTCTCTCCCCAATGTTGTGGAGATGATAATTCCATCCCAGGTTTTTCTCAAACGTCCGCTTTTGAGATTATAATTTCCTATGGTTCTCTCCCCAATGTTGTGGAGATGATAATTCCATTTCAGGTTTTTCTCAAACGTCCGCTTTTGAGATTATAATTTCCTATGGTTCTCTCCCCAATGTTGTGGAGATGATAATTCCATTTCAGGTTTTTCTCAAACGTCCGCTTTTGAGATTATAATTTCCTATGGTTCTCTCCCCAATGTTGTGGAGACGATAATTCCAACCCAGGTTTTTCTCAAACGTCCGCTTTTGAGATTATAATTTCCTATGGTTCTCTCCCCAATGTTGTGGAGATGATAATTCCAACCCAGGTTTTTCTCAAACGTCCGCTTTTGAGATTATAATTTCCTATGGTTCTCTCCCCAATCTTGCGGAGACGATAATTCCATTCCAGGTTTTTCTCAAACGTCCGCTTTTGAGATTATAATTTCCTATGGTTCTCTTCCCGATCCCGCGGAGGTGGTAATACCAAGATTCTCTCAACAACTGTTGTTGAAGCTGAAGTCACCCAAGGTTCTCTCACCGTTCCCGTTGAGGTAGTAACCATCCCTGGTTCATTCATCACCATTTGAAGCTCCAGATCCAGCTCCTGTAACCAGTCAGGACACATCTATATCAAGCATCTGAAAACCAGCTCCTGCAACGTGTCAGGTACTCATTTTTCTTGTGCAGGTATGCAGGTTCTCGCTAAGGAATCTCTTATGCGTTCAACATCCAGATGGCATCTATAAGCCCATCATCCTATTCATCAATCTCTAAATGGCATCTGTAAGCCCATTCCCATCATACTACCACTATGTGAGCGCAAATTTCTGGGCACTTTAGTGTTCAATCATCTTCCACCCTCGGATTACGAAAGGCACGTCAGCCAATCTGCATCCTCAGGTCTAAGAAGATTGAACAGGGGCAACTGTTGTACCTTAAAATTTTCCCTCCCATATTCTTCAGGAAATTGCCAAGTCAAGCTTCAAAAATTCCCCAAGGGTTGCACAGTATAAGGGTCTCCTAAACAGTCAAGATTAGGGTTTTGGTTCTGATCAAGAAAATTAAGTTTCCAAAGGTCCAATCAAGTCTCACATGCCTATAAATATGGTTAAGCATCCTCATATCAAGTTTCAAGACTTTCAGCACAAAATTGCACAGTCAAAAACCCTAATTGCACTACAGTCAACTGTAGGGGCAAAATGGTCATTTGACAGTCAAAAGTTCAAATTTTTGGTCAACATCTCATTTTGAAGCCACAAACATCATTTGATCAATTCTTGATCATGATTCTCAAAGCTTAACTCAAAAATCATCAAGATGCAAAAGTTTCCTTATTTGGACAGCTGAAAAAGTCAACTGTAAATTGACCAGGGCATAACTTTCACATGGATTATCAGAAAAATTCCATCCAAAGCTCATTTTGAAGAGAAAGACATTTCCTACAACTCCTCTTCACACTTCAAGTCCAAGAAATGCTCTCACAAAAAGTTATCAATTTCAACATTATAGGTCATTTTCAAAAGTCAACAAAAAGGGACTTTAAGTCAAAGGCCATAACTTGAGATTGGTAAATCAAAATGACATGGGACCAAAGGCATTGGTTATAGGACTCAAAGACCTTTCCAAAATGTCCAAGAACATGAGCAAAGATTAAAAATTGAGCAAGTTATGCCTTGTGGAAGTTGGGAAATTTTTGGATATTTTGAAAAGTCAACATTGATTCAAATGACCTAAAATTGCTAATGGGCCCATTTTTCTTCCACAATTCATCATCCAAGGCATGTGCACGACCAATTGGCCCAAAGGGAAGTTTTTTACTATTTTTATTTATTTATTTGAATTTTTTATTATAATTAATTCATTTAAACTAAATAAAATATGAAAAAATACTAACCTAATGAAATCAAATCTTTTTGTGCAGAAAATACTCTCATTGGACACTCAAGATTCGTGCATAATCATTTGTGGAAGGTTTTGCCATGATTTGTACAAAATAGCATGAAAAAAAGATTGAAAAAGATCTTGAAAAATCAAATCTTTCAAGTCATGAATGCCAAGCTTTTTGTTTGATTTCTTTAACCTAATTCACTCAATACATAAGCCTGATCAAACCCTTGTGCTCATTGACCAAGAAGCTGCGCAGAAACTCCATTGACAAAACTCAATTTTTTGCTTAAAAACTCAAAACTGAAAATAGGGTTAGGGGTCGATTCAGAGCACAAGACCAATTGCAAAAGCTTCCTCGTGTCTCACTGAAGCTAACTGGATAACTTTACAACCTTTACACGCCCGGAATTGGTACAAGGGGTTCAAACTGTTTCAAATAATATGCATAATCGTGTTTCCATATTTAGGCATTTTCATTGCGTTTTTTTTGATGCATTCATACTAATTGACATGTTCTGAAGCTAACCATCTACCTTGATTGAGTTTTTGTATGCTATATACGATTATGCCATTGTTGTTCATTAGGGTTCATGAAGCTCCGAATTGGGGGTTTTTGAATGAGGAAAAATTGGAGTGTGAAACCAAGGCCATTCAATTCAGTACGTTTGGACGATCATGAATCTATCCTCGCGCTCAATTTATGAGCATCCAATGGCTATTCGCTATTTTCCCTAATGGTCCCTTTTAGAACGGTGTAAAAACCGTTGCCTATGTTTGTTATATTTTCAGGAAAATAAAACAATGGAGAAGACGACTAGGTGGCAGGCAATGGTTGGCTGGTTTGAAAGTTCGCGCGAAATCCAAGCACTAACGCATATTTGTTTTATTATGTTTATTAATTATTTTATTTACAGATAAGCAAGATGGCACGGTTGGTGAAGCGCTTGAGTGGTAATGTTCAGGACCTGGGTTCGAGCCCCAGGTCCTCACCCCCTTTCACATTATTTTTCATATGATGTTCATGTGCAGTTTCAGCGTTAGGACGTACCATGCGCTTCTCAATCCAGCTGCCCACGTGTCCAATGGAGATGATCAAACGGCCATAATCTGAAGCGTACCATAAGCCTGAGTCAATGCTCCACACATTGCATGAAAAAGTCAATAAGGCCATGCTGTAATGGGCCTGAATTACCAAGGCTGTACCTCCACTTTGGGGACTGATACCCCCCTAGGTTTGCCACTTTATTTTTTTTCTTTTTGCATTATTTCTATTCTTCTTTTTAATTATTGTTTTTAATTAATTTATTATTTTCATAAAAAAACATAAAACACAAAAAAAATCAGAAAAGAGAAAAAATAATACATATTTTTTTATTTTAATATTTCTTGTAAATAAATTCATAAATTAACTAGTTTTTAATTTTAACTCTTTTAATAAAAATATAAAAAATATAGAATTAGGGTTTATGATAATTTTTATTCCTTTTTATTTTTCTTCCATAATAATTAAATATTTACTATTATTTATTTTTGTAATTAAATTGCAATAAAATAATTAGGGTTAATTTTAGGATTAAAACTTTAATATGTTTTCTTAACAAATAAAAATTATAGAATTAGGTTTAATTGCATTTAATTCTTTTTCCCATTAAAATCATAAAGCCAAAAAATACCAAAAACAAATCTCTTTTCATTTTAATTAATTTAATAATCCTTAATTTAATTTAGTTAAAAAAGGGTCCAACGCCCTCGTTACGATTTAAATTTCGATTCGCACATTTATTTATTTTTCGTATAATATTTGTGTATCTCTCCCAAGGCCTTGTAAATAATTCCTCGCACTTTACTTTTCTTTCTTTATTTATTTCCTGTCAAATCGGGTTCAAGAAATTTTGGCGATGTGGACCCGCGCCTTTTGTAATAGCTTAGAATCTTTTACTTTTCTCGCATTTTTAAACTGTTAATCAAGGCATGAAAGAATGTATGGACAAAAATAAAAACAAACGTTAGATCACCAATAACATGACAAAAGACAAAAATATCTGAAAACGACACACAAATCACATACCACCCCTAGGGTACGCCTCACTGTTGCCTTGCCTCGAAAGGCGATCGTCGAGTAGAGGATGTCTTAGTAAGTCCTCATGATCCGGGAACCTAGCATGAGGGTAGCTTCTAAGGTGTCTTCCCATTGCTCTGGTGATCACCATGTCCCGAACCTCGAATTGACCCGAACACCTCCAACGGTGGTGCTACCTACCTCTCAATGGTGGGATAGCACTACTTTAAAGGACATTTACACAGACGAATTCCTTAGGGTAGGTAGACGACTCGTGGATACTTGCTCTAATTCAAAACAAAACAAATCAAAAATACTTTTCACACCAACGCATTTTCAAAAAGCTTTCGAAAGCATTTTTCAAACACTCTTGAGGACCGATACAAGAGTCGAACTGAAATTTTCAAAGAAACTTTTTAAAACCCACAGTTGAA
This sequence comes from Vicia faba, assembly GCA_948472305.1. NCBI lineage: Eukaryota > Viridiplantae > Streptophyta > Magnoliopsida > Fabales > Fabaceae > Vicia > Vicia faba. Next base: position 170,996 of record CATIWC010001263.1, read on the forward strand.
AAGCAAACAAACCATTTTTGAAAACACAAGTGAGCAAGTATCTAAGAGCCCATGGATAACCATGGATAGAAAGGGTGCTAACACCTTCCCTTTCTATAACCTACCTCCCGAACCGAGAGCAATCTCTATAAGGAATTTTTCTGTGCTTTTGTCCTTTCCATTTGGAGAAAATAAAAGACGGTGGCGACTCTTGCTTCCGCGAAATTTCGCGAACCAGCGTTAAACAGTCAGTTCCAGATCCACCGATCACAACAACCTTCACTCTCGGTTACCTGCATGTTACCAACATAAGGGCAACATTCAAATAGAAGGAGTTAGATATCTAACAATATAATAAAGCATATGATAATTAATATATTAAATTAGATCACATGACATCACCACTTCTCATCTCATAATGAACAATAATTGCAACAATAATACACATTCACAACATCAATATACAACTTCTTTATGCAATCATATAATACGACTCAATACTATGAAAATGCATGTGGTACCATTGGAGCAGAACTCCCATCTTAAAAATCTACCAATAAATATAGGCATCAACAAGGCATAAGCCTTCATCTTAATATTCACCAATACAGGCCATCTTAACGAGCATAAGCTCCATCTTAAAAGGCAATGTATGCGACACAATCATGAATGTAATGACAACACCATAATTATCAACATCTCAACACAACATCATCGTTGGCCAAAATCCTACATCTTAAAAGCTGCCAATTATTAGAGACATCTCAACATGTTTCATCAACATCATTCATCAGCATCATTTATTCATCAAACACCATACATACATCATATAATCACAGCAACTCAGCCACAACAATAACACAACAGTAAATCATCAATTTCGCAAGGTTGGCCATAGGCCTACAACATGATATTACCTATAATTAATTAATTAATCATCTAAGGCTTAATTATAAATCACCAAACCTCTACATATTAATATTCTGTAATAACATTTCATTATCATCATTAATCCTACTGTTACAAACCAGACAGTAATCTTTAATCATCTCATCCTCACCATTCTTCATAAAACCAACCTAGCGATCCACACCGGAACTAATCCGATTCCTAACTTGGATACTAGGATTATAATTCCTATTATTCCTTTTAATCCTTAAGAATGAAGTTCATCGCGTTAGCTATTCAATGCTTCGAACGACACCTCAAACGGAGTCCGAAAACTCAAGTTACAGCATTCGCAAACTGATTCTGCCAAAAACCAGACAACATGGATCGACGCATAATGCCTTCAGTCGACGCGTACTGAACTGATCACGCCACATGAGTCGATGTATCCTCTCTTGGATCGACTCATACTGAGTCTGCCACACTGCATGTATCGACACATGGTCTTACGTATCGACTCATCCCGAGTCTACGAGCCTTCTTGTACCGACACATGACTCCTTCATGTAGACTCATCCTGAGTCTACAAGCCTTCTTACATCGACACATGACTCTTTCGTGTCGACTCATTCTGAGTCTACAAGCCTTCTTGCATCGATACATAATGTTTAGGGTCGACACATACTGCTCTGCTAAGGATATTTTTCTGCGATTTCTCTGTGGTTTCACTACGGGTTCGATACTTTAAGCCCTAAAAACATCTCTAAATCATAGAAAATAATCAACTATAATTATCCTACAATTCTACATCAAATATACAGTATTAGGACATTGTTATTCCTCTCTTAATCATCAATTTCCATCATATAACATCATATATAATTCAATCATGAACAAAACAACATTTCACCTCTAACCCCACATATCAATTATCATGAACCCTATTATAGAGTCAGAACCCCACCCTTACCTTGGATTGAAGGTTTCTCTATAACCTTTCCGGTTGAATTCCCGTTCTGCCTCTTTCCTCTTTCCAACAACTTCCACGTTCTTCCTCTAACCCTTATTCTTCTTACTGCTTCTTCTTTTCTATTATTTCCAACAATAATAAAATAACCCTATTATTCTCTTTATTCCTTAATGGGCTTAAAACTCCTACACCCCCTTATTACTACTTCTATCCCTTTAAAAACAAGCCCACATCGAATAATATTACCCTTCTAATATTATTTCACCACTTAATAAAATAAATTAAATCCAACTAATCACAACACAACTTCACAAATATTCTAAAAAAAATAATTTAATTAAATAATTAATTAAATTACGGGCGTTACAATACCAAACACTGTCATTATTGGTGTTGATTTCATTTTGGGCCATCAAGAGAAAACCTTCATTCTCTTCAGCTTCTAAAGCTAGATTGGTTGTTTCTTCTACCTTCTTTTCGATTAGACAATCTTTTACAAGATGTCCCACTTTATCACAGTTGTTGCATTTGTAGGAATAGCAATCCTTCGCGTAATGACCATAATTTCCACACTTGTAGCATTCGAAGTTAGAGTGGTTCGACCGACCACCTCTTTGACCACATCCTCTGCCACGCCAATCTTGCTGATTCAACTGTCCTCTCTCAAAGTTGTTGCCTCGACCACTTCGACCAGTGTCTCGACCTCCACGGCCACATCCTCTTCCTCGAAAGTTTTGAGAAAAGAGTACCTTTTCATATTTAATCGACTCCTTGGTTTGATTTTGTAATACGGTAGGAGAAATGATTTGTTTTGAGTTTTTATCACAAATTTTGCAGATAGCAAGAGTCGCCACTGACTTTTCTTTTATCCGATAAAGGAAAGGATGAAAAGAACATGAAAGACCTTCTTCGATTTTGAGTTTGAGGGGTAGGTTATGAAAAGGGAAGGTGTTAACACTCTTTCCATCCATAGTTATCTACGAGATATTAATCACTAGTTCACTTTGTTTTTAAAATGCTTTGTGTGTATGCGTTTGAAAATATTTTGAAAATGCCTAAGTGCGGAAAACTTTGTAATGATTCTTGTATAAGTTAAGAACACATAAAAAGTGTTTGTTTTTGAAAATATTTCAAAGAAAAGTGTTTGTGTGAAAAGATGTTTTTTTTATGATCAAGCGATTACGAGCTATCTACCTAAAAAATATTTCATGTTATTTTCCTCCTCCTTAGATAGTGCTATCCTACCATTAGTTAGTAGGAAGCCCTATTGTTGGATGTGAAGGGACATGTGAGGGTCATCGTACAATCATAGAAGGAAACTCGTAAAGACGCTTTAGAAATTATCGTTTAAGGGACTAGATCATTTATCAAAGTCAATGTCGAAAGGGTCATCGAGAGACTATGATCTTTTAAGCCGAGGGTCTTTGCTAAAGCGTCCTCATGTTCAAGGGACATGACTTTTTATTCGAAGACAACAAGTGGGGTTATCCTAGAGGTGAGTGTGTGAATAGTGGTTTAGTTCAGTTATTTAATCTTGTGATAAGAGTTTTCTAGATTGTTTTTAGTCTTGCCATGCAAACCCTAATTACTAGTAGTTATATGAAAAGAAGTAAAGGCAGAGAGTAAATGTGCAGAAAGTAACCCTAAACTATTACAAGGATTCGGGGAAGGGGTACAAAACCACAAAATCAGGGAGAAAGAAATCAAATAAAACCCTAATTAAAATTATTACAACCCCTTAGCAGTTACATAATCAAGAAAAATACTAAATGCGAAAATAATAAAGGTGCGCGAGAATTGTAAAACAAGAGGAAATTGTTTTAAAAAAACTTGTTGATTAACCTAAAGTCTAATTGATTTTAATTTAGAAAAGGTATTAATTGATTAAAAAAATCGATTAATTAGGAAAACCCTAAAATCTAGGTCGATTTTAAGTTAATTAAGAAAAATTAAATTAGGGTTTATGAATGAAAACCTAAAACTAAATTAAGATCAATTTTTAAAACCTAAAATTTATTAAATTAAGAAAACTTAAAATTAAAACCTAAAATTAAAATTAGGGTTTGTTTTAAAAAAGGTTTTGAAAAAAATGTTTTTAAAAGAGTGAGAAACATAGAATTGAACAAAAATATCCAAATGAGTAGGGGTGAGTGTTGAACCCACGCCCTCAGCAATTTCCAGCAGTATGCTCACCACTAGGCCAGATGCGCGCCTGTGCTAGGATACGCACCGAACGTGTTTTGTAATCAACCTGAAAAAATATGAGAAATTAAAGAAATAAAATGTCAAAAGGCTGGATCAAACCCAGGTCCTTTGAGACCAATGCTTTATCACGTGCACTTGTGCCACTAGGGTGGCTGTTTCATCCGTTCATATAATTGATCAAAATAAATATAATACAAAAACCAATGCATAGGGAGTCAAACGACCACCTCTGGTTGTCAACTCCTTCTTCTCCGGCCTAGCCTTTTTGCAAACCTGCGAAATTAAATCAAAACAAAAAGGAAAACAACCCTAATTGACTAATTAAGGTCCTACGATTTCAATGAGCATTTTAGTTTGGTCTAAAACCTCATGCATTGTGAGATCTGAAGCTTCGAGAGCTTCGTGCCCTAACAATGACACAACCCTGTTTCTATATCCAAACTTGCATGTAAGACGTTAGAAACATTCTAATAATGCATATGAATCATGCTGGCATGTTAACAATGATTGAAATAATGCTAAACCTTAAAAATAAAAACTCACCAACTTACCAACCGAAGTTCATGCATGGAATGGTTTTGGGATTGCTTTGTGATGGATAAGGGTCTATACAAAATCCTGGAAGCTTCAGGAAGATGACGTGAAGCTCAAAGTTGCTTGAGAATGGCTGGAGAATAGGGTTTGTCTTTGCCCTAATTCTTTGACAAATTTGAGAATTTACTAGGGTTTGTGAGGCAACTTTCACGTGTGCTTTTGGTCTGGTCTTGTTAGATATATATAGGACATGAGATTAGGTAAACAAAAATTGAAGAAAATCTTGCATTAAGAGGTGAAGATTTGATTTGGAAATTAGCATGAAAGTTTGCAATTTTTGGGTAAAACTTGCACCAATCACTCTTGCATGAATTTTACAACTTGTACATAAGATCTTGGGCCTCCAACATGACTGAAATCAAAAGCCTTATGCTTTAGCCCATTAATTTTATATTTATTTGATTAATTTTGAGTTTAATTGAATAATAATCAAAATAAATAAAATAAAAATAAAGATAATGCATGAATGGACTTATGGGTCTTTCACCATGTTATGAACACGTTTGGATGTGAAAGTTTAGGCCCATCAACTCAAAATTACATATTTGCTCAATTTGGAATTCATGCATTATACCAAAATTTCCCAACTTGCAATGGTCATAACTCACTCAATTTTCATCTTTTGAAAGTGATCTTGGACTTTTTGGAAATCTCAAGATGTCCTTTACAACCTGTATGTTGATCATTTTTGCTTTTGAAGATTTTATCTTGATGTAAGTTGCCTTTATAAAAAGTGTCTTTTTGTTGACTTTTGAAATGACCTATACTGTATTGGCTTATATCTTTCAAATGATGCATTTTTTGGACTTAAGAATAGAGATACAAAGTTGTAGAGAATTGAACTTCCTTCAAAATGAGGTTTGGTTGGGGAAAATATGATGAAGCATGTGAAAGTTATACTTGATCAAAGTTCAATTGACTTCTCCTAAGGAAACCCTAATTTGGCAACTTTTGACTTTTGATGATTTGAGGGATTTCTTGAGGAATCATGATCAAACTTTGATCAAATGATGGATATCACTTCAAAATGTTGACGTTGACCAAAAATCTTGAAGTTTGACTGTATGTTGACCATATTTGACTTTTTACCCAATGTAGTTGATTTTTAGTCATATGAGCCATTGACTGAGCAAACTTGTGATGTAAGACTTAAAACTTGAGTTAAGAAATCTTGAAGACCTATGGAGAACCCTGAAAACCCAATCTTCCTTGAGAAACACAAAACCCTAGTTGTGGATCCATTTCTTAGAAGGAGAATTTGTCTGATCAGTTCTTGAACAACCTTGAGCATTTGAGGACCTTTTGAGAATGTCATCAAAAAAAAGGGAGGGAAAATTTTAGGGTACAACAAATTTGCTTCCTCGACTGCTTCTTCCTTTTTTTTCATCTTATGTCATTCATGTGCTTCGAGAGAACCAGTGAGCTCTTTGACTGAGAGCGTTGAAAGATCCTTCGACTCTTCTATTACATACACAATATTCTCAAATTTATTTGTTAAAAATCTCAAAATGTTTTCAACAGCTTGTGCATCAGTTACTGTTTCTCCATTTATGGTGAGTTGGTTCACCACCTTTTGTACACGTGTGATGTAGTCATATACAATTTCTGACTCCTTCATCTGCATCCTCTCTAATTTGCCACGAAGAGTTTGGAGTCCAACTTGCTTCATTCGGTATGCTCCTTTGAACAATTTCTCTAACATGTCTTATGCTTCTTTCGACGTACGCGAACCGACAATCTTTACAAATCCTTATTCGCCAACAGCCTTGAACAACATGTATAATGTCATTTTATCCTTTGATCACATCTCTTTTAACGCCTTGTTTTGAGTTGTCGTATATCCCGCAACATCTGTTGGTTCTTCAAACCCATCTCTACTCACCTCCCACTCGCCTAGAGATCCAAGAAGACATTTCATTTGGATACTCCATATTTTGTAATTTGACTTTGTTAGCCGTAGCAATGGCATTTGATTCATCATCTCCCCAGCATGTTAAAGAATGCCCCAGCATGGTTCATAAACTTCTTGGGTTCCCCAACAGGGCTTCATAAAATCCCCAAGCAGTTTGAGGAGTTATCTTTTCCCAGTAGAGTTTATTTCTCTAGCCACAAAAATCCATCTCCCAGCAATTCAACTTCAACAAATAATGAAGAATCGCATTCTTCATCCCCAACAGCAGTCAGGGATTTATTTTCCCTGGTCCAACGACATTGCAAAGAACAACTGATCAGTTCACATATTGCATTCATACATCATTTTAAAAACGTCATAGCATATGCATACAAAATGCATATAGCACAATATCATTTATTTTGAGAACATCATTACACAACGTGTGTCATGCATCATGACATTGCATACAACTAACTCTTTACCTTTTCAGGAAAGATCAATAAATAAATATCATCATCAATTTTCAACAAGTTCCAGATTAATTCCTGAAACAAGACAGGGCAACTATCTGAAGTAACAACTCATCAATCACTACGAATCCTGGACCCGACCAAATAGCAGTTAACATCAAATACAATTTACTGTGAAGCCTTGAATCTGACCAGATAGTAGTTTACAACACTGCGAAGCCTGGACCCGACCAGATAGAAGTTAACATCATTGTTGAAGCCCAGAATCCTACCGGATAACAATCAACCTACAATTTAAGAGTCTGTGAAGCCTGGACCCGACTAGATAACAATATAGGTTGCTGCGAAGCCTGAAGTCCGACCAGATAGCAGTTTACTCTGTCAAATTACTGCAAAGCCTGGAGTCCGACCAAATATCAGTTTACTTTGTCAATCACTGACGCCTGGACATGACTAGATAACAATTCAAGTCACTGAAGCCTGGAATCCGACCAGATAACAGTTCAAGCTAATGTGAAGCCTAGATTTTGACCATATAACAGTTTAAGTTACCGTGAAGCCCATAATACGACCAGATAACAGTTTAACTTCTTCAATTACTTCGACTCATGGAATATGACTAGATAACAGTTTAACTTTTTTTCTTCTGTAAAGCATGGAATCCGACCAGAGAGCAATTAGCTTCATCCTTTCATCTAAGTTTTTGCGAAGTATAGAATCCAACTAGATAACAGTTTAACATTAAGTAAGTTACTGTGAAGCCTGGAAACCGACCAAATAATAGTTAATTTCATATTACCCAGTAAGTCTCTTTGAAGCCTGGAATACGACCAGATAGCAGTCAACTTTATTATCCTCAGCAAGTTACTGTGAAACCTAGATTTCGACCAGATAACATCTAACTTTCATCTCTCCAGTCAAGAAATAACTCCCAGTAGAGTAATGGACAACTAAATCCCCTGGACTCTATTCCCCAAACAAAAATAAACATTCCCCAGTGGAGTCCTTCTCAAACAACTAGAATAGGATTCCCCAAAAATAAACCTCTTATGGCTCAGAGTAGATCGACCAAAGATTTATTCCGATGTTTCTTTCTGCTCAAAGTCATCATTTATTTTAGATGGCATCTATAAGCCCATCTCCAAAGATTATCCGTCAGCTTCTCCAAATGGAATTTGTAAGCACATTCCTGATATCATCAATCGACATCGTTACTTCATGTATATGCGAGTGCAAATTTCTGGGCACTCTAGTGTTCAATCATCTTTCACCTTCAGATTACGAAAGGCAGACAAGCCAATCTAAATCCTTAGGTTTAAGAAGATTGAATAGGGGAAGCTCTTATACCCCAAAATTTACCCTCTCATTCTACTCAAGAAATGATCATTAAGGTCCTCAATTGCTCAAGATTGACCAAGAATTGGCCAAACAAATTCTCCTCCTAAGCAATGAACTTCCAACTAGGGTTTCACTTCTCATAAAGAATTTTGGGTTGAAAAGGCTTCAAGTGATTTTCGTGGCCCCTAATATATCCTCAAGAATGTCCATACCAAGTTTCATGCCTTGCACTACAAGCTTGCTCAGTCAATTGCTCAAATACTTGGAAATCAACTATACTAGGTCAAAAGTCAATTGTGACCAATATACAGTAAAACTTCAATTTTTTTGGGAAACATCAAAATTTTGAAGTTATATCCATCATTTGATCAAGGTTTGATCATGATTCCCCAAGGAATGCTCTCAAATCATCAAGAAGCCAAAAGTTCCAAATTAAGGTTTCCTAGAGAAAGTCAACTGAACTTTGACCAGACATAACTTTCATATGCTTCATCCATTTTGCCCCAACCAAATCTCATTGTGAAGAAAATTCAATTACCTAAAACTTTTCTTTTTCTCTCAAGTCCAAGAAATGAATCATTTCGAAAATACAAGCTCATACATTATACGTCATTTTCAGAAAGTCAACAAAAAACACTTTTTGCCAAGACCACTAACATTAAGATAAATTATTCAAATGTAAAATTTATCCAAAGAGAGATTGAAGGAGACATCTTGGGCTTTCCAAAAAGTCCAAGATTATCTTCATTGGATAAAAATTGAGCAAGTTATGGCTTGCACAAGTTGAGCAATTTTCAGGAAAATACATGAAGTCAACTTTGTGCAAATTCATTTTTCAAGTTAGTGGGCCTAACTTTTAGGGCCTAAACATGTTCATGGCATGTCTAAGGACCTCTAAATTCTTTCTTACCTTGCATTTCCATTTTTACCTATTTTATTCATTTTTTATTCAAATAAATATAAAATAAAATGAAATAAAATATGAGATAAATGGGCCAAGTCTATGGATGGCCTCTTAAGGCCCAAGATAACTAATGTAAGGCTGTCACATGACAAAGAGAAATGTGCAAGCCAAGAGTGGAAAGAATCTTCAAAAATGTAAATTTTGGAAGCAAATTGAAACACCATGATTCCATTGGATTTGTGCCATATTTGTTACCCTAATCTTGTCTCACATATATACACAACAATTCAGAAGTGAAAGGGGATACGCAGATGCTTCACAAAGGCTAGGGTTTTTATTCAAAAAATTCCAAAGAAAGGTGCAACCTATTTCTACATGATCCAACTTCCCTCAGGCTAAACCAAGCATTCTATCCATTTCCTGAAGATCCCAGGAGCTTACCTTGACCCTCTTTGAAGCCCAACATACGCCAAAATCACCACCTTCAATCATCACCGTTCTGGTAAATTCAAAAAATCAAATCTTTATTTTTATGCGTTGTTGAATGTTTTGATATGTGTGTACAAGTTTTTGGGCATCATTAGAACAAGTTATGAGCATTACATGGAGTGCATGACGTCTAGAGCGTGACATGCCATTTTCAAATCGTGTTAGGGTTTTTTATTTGTAACTCAAAATACAAAGACTTTCAGGCCAAGCTAAGGACATATTCGAACTCAGGGCGCGATTTTATGTAGGATATGACCCTTAGCCATTTGCGGATCTAACATTTTCGTAGGTTTTCAAATTTTTATTGATCAGAGAAGAAGACCGGAGTTTGACTCTGGCGTCTCTGGATTCTGTTGACTCCGGTGAGGCTTGCATGGTCAAACAATTGTTTCTGACTCGGCCATTCAAATAATCAGGGACCACTAAACACGCACGTGTTAGTTGACATGGATTTGGCATGCGTTTATATTATATTGTTTTGTTTTATTTAATGCAACGAATGAACAGGTTGGCTCAGTGGACACAAGCACGCGTATAAGGCCTACTCCCACCAGGTCCTGGGATTGATCTAGGCGCGAGGGAGTTTTATTTTTCTCATATTTCCTTGCAGATCCAGTGTTCACGGGCTATACGTGCGCACCATATGCCATCAAATCACCACCATCAGATCTCAACTGACCTGGATCCAATGTTCTACGCGCACAACCCACGATGCACCTCCTGAAGGCCACCATAGGAGATCACGCAACATAGTCTGGGCCTTCTTGAATTGGACTTGACAAAATCCAATTCATCCCCCCCAACTCCTCTTGCGTCCCAGGCCCATGTTTTTATTTATTTATTTCATTTATTGTTTTAATTAATTATTCTTTAAATCTTTTTATTTATTTAATCAATAAATCAAACATAAAATCACAAAAACTAGTTTTTAGGATTTTCTTAATTAAACTTAATTTTTTTAATTAACTTATTTAATTATTTTGACTTTTCTTATTTAATCTTAAAATTAATTAGAATTAGGACTAATTAGTTTCAATTCTTTTCATAAATAAAAAATACCAAAAATATTAGATTTACTTTAGAATTAATTTTAATTTATATTTTAATTTTCTTTTTTAAGTAATTAGATTTAATATACTTTATTATTTCCCCAAATAAACAAAAAAACAACAAAAAGATTCTCCGCTTTACTTAGAAATATTTTAGAGTTTTACACGTCCTTTCCAATTCGCGCGCGTTCATTATTTTAGCATTATTATTTTTGCTCATATTATTGTATCTGCTTACTGGGATGTAATAGACTTAACTAGGACTTTACTTTTACTGCTTTATCCCCCCAAGTTTTAGACTTGTAATTATTCTCCCTCCCCGAAGCCTTGTAATAGTTTAGGATTTACATTTTCCGCACTTTAAATTTCTGCAACTTTTAAACTGTTTAGATGCATGATAAATAGGATTGTATGGCAAGAGATTAAAATCAAATGCTAGCAAACCTAATGCAAAGACAAAATAATTGAAACACAACGCACTTGCACATGTGCACCTCTAGGGTACCCCACTTCGGTTACCTTCGGAAATAAAACAATCGCAACTCTCGAAACGTGAGAGATTTTAGTGGCTACCCTCTGGTTTAAAGATCACAAAAATGACCCTCTCGATGTTTCCTCGGTATGATCTTAAAACCCTAGGGTGGTTAATAAAGTATCTTGCCCAATTTCCTTTGTGACTGTACGATGTCCCTTCGATTGTCCCGTAAAACATCCGACGATAGGGCTACCTACTGACTAATAGTAGGATAGTGCTGTCTAAAGGAAAAGAGGAAAAGAATAACCCTTTCGATTATTCTAGATAGTTCTTAGATGCTTGCTCAAAAAACAATTTTTCACATACACAAAACTCTTTCCAAAAACATTTTCAAAACACTTCGTATACGTTCTCCAAAATACAAGAAACATTACAAAGTTTTCCATTCCAAGGCGTCTTTTGAAAATACTTTTTCAAACATACAAACACAAGGTATTTTCAAATGAGCTAGCATCTAAGATCCCGTAGATAACTACAGATGGAAAAGGTGCTAATACCTTCCCTTTCCATAATCTACCCCCTTACTCAAAAATAATCTCGAAAGGTCTTTTTCTATTTTTTTCACCCTTTCCTTTGTTGGATAAAAGAAAAGCCGGTGGCGACTCTTGCTTACCACAACATTCGTGAATAAAAATGCAAAACCAGTATAACAGTCAGTTCTGCCACCGTATTACAGAACTGGCGACTCTGCTGGGGAACATAAAAAGTGGGGTTACCTTAGAGTTAGATCATTTTAAAATTGCTTTCCTTATGTGTTTTGTATGCTTTATTTTTAAAGGGTTTACTAGGGTTACTGTTAATAGATCATGGAGACTGTACGACATATACCGATGACTGCGTTAGTGTGACACATTTGTTGGTACCGGTGTCCCTTGTGTTAAATCGAGGAGAATACAGGGCCACTGTGTGGTGTCATAAAGCACTAAATGACCTTAGAACCTATAGTTAAACAAACTTGGCCATTAGAAAAGTAGTGAGATAGCCGGCCTCGATATAAAGTTGAGGATTGGTTGATATTTGATACTACACTCATTGAGATTGGACTTTCGGGATATTTCAGTTGCGAGAAAAGATTGTCTGAGCTGAAACAATTCCTGATAAAGAAATATTAGTGATATTGAGACTCCTTATAACCCGGTTACTTTTCTAGGACAGGTTGAACCATCTAAACTTCAAGAGGGTATTTACCTATAAACCTCATGCAAGCCTAAACCTAGGGACTTGTGTGTTTTGCTTGTGTGTGATTAAATTGTTCAAACATAACATCATGTATAATAACATCCATTTTCATTTCACTAACCATTTCAAGGATCTCAAAGGTATGTGATACAAGTTATAATGAACTAGACGCCTAGCAAGGGGCAGGAGGGTTTATTTTCCTCTAATCAAAGGCTGCCAAAGTATGATGAACCAGACGTCTATCAGGGGGCAAGGGGATTTATTTTCCTCTAGCCAATGCTGATTTTTTGAGTCAGAGGTTATGAACCACTCGACATGGTGATCTTGATTCTCGTAGAAGGGCATTCAATGATACGAAGTTCTTAAATTAAAGCTGCAATCAAAATTCAAACATTTTCTTATTTTACCCCGTGAGATCCTTGAAAACATCGCATAAACATGTCATACACATAATTACATAACGAGGTATTTCAAAGACATGTTTCTTATCTTCTCACTGTTTATTTCAGCAAAAAGAAATGGCTCTCGAACAGAATATTAAGGACCTTCAAGCCCAAAATGCTCAATTCCAGTAGATGTTCCTAGCACTGGCTAAGGGACAAGAAAACCTAAAGGCTCTCATTCTCAAGGACAAGAAGAAAAATACAAAGAAACCAGTTGGTGTCCTGAATATGGGAAGAAGATTCAGAGGACCAGCGAAACGAGCTCTAGAATTCGCAACTCTGTCAAGTGAAGGGGATAATTGAGATGGAGATAACAAGAATACCAAGGAAGAAGAGAATAGTCCTGGGTCTGATGAAGAGGAAGCTGACTACTCTGAAGAGAAATATCCTCCTGCTGATGACAAATATAAATAGCTGGGGGACCGTCTCAATGCAATGGAAATTCAGAGGGTACCTGGTCTGGATTTTGAAGAGTTAGGGCTGGTTTGAGGGGTGGTCATCCCGTAGAAGTTCAAAGTTCCCGCATTTTCTAAGTATGACAGAGTCTCCTATCCTAAGCTGCACTTAAAGTCTTATGTCAGGAAAATTCAACCTCATACAGTTGACAGGAATCTATGGGTGCACTTATTCCAGGAAAGTTTGTCAAGGACACAGTTATAGTGGTTCTACCAACTAGAGGGAACCAACATCCACAATTGGGAAGATCTGGTTGCTGACTTTTATAAGCAGTACCAATACAATGCTGACCTCGCTCCAACTCGTACTCAACTTCAAAGCATGTCTATGGGTTCTAGTGAGGGCTTCAAAGATTATGCCCAGAAGTAGAGAGATCTTGCAGGAAGTGTTCAACCTCCTTTGTCTGATAGAGAGTTAGTAGACATGTTCCTAGGCACTTTGTCTAGTCCATTTTTAAACCACTTGAACATGTGAAAGAGTAGAAGCTGATATCAAGAGCGGAAGAGTGATTACAATGTTATGGAATAATTGGGGTAGAACTCCTCAAAGATTTCAATGCTGGCCTTATTGTTATGCTCCAAAGCCCATGCTAAGGCTTTGGTGAAGTTCCTGAAGTCTTCTCATGTGACGCAAGAGACTTCTGCCGACCAATTTGAGAACTGTGTTGCTAGTCTGACTACTAACAATTGAATCGGTTTCTCTGATGCTTACTTGACGTCCAAAGGAAGAAAGCATAATGATGCCTTGCATGTCTCTATTGAGTGCAACGGCACTACCCTGGCCCATGTTCTAGTTGATACGGGTTCGTCACTGAATGTTCTACCCAAGGGGGATTTGGACAGATTGGACTATGAAGAACTTACATTGAAGCCCAACTGTTGTACCCCAAAATTTTCCCTCCCAGATGTCTCAATACATGTCAAGTAAGGTCTTCAAATTGCTCAAGGAAGTCCAAGAGTTGACCAGAGAAATTCTCTCCTAAGGCAGTCTACCCCAAATTAGGGTTTCATTTTGCATCAAGATGCTTGAGTCCAAATGATCCCAAATGCTCACCATTGTCCTAATATGTTCTCAAGATCATCCATGTCAAGTTTCAAGCCTTGTAGAGGAAGTTTGCTCAGTCAATTGCTCAAAGGCCTGAAAATCGACTGTGCTAGGGTAAAAGTCAACTGTGGCCCACATACAGTCAAACTTCAAGATTTTTGGTCAACATTCTCATTTTGAAGTATTATTCATCACTTGATCAAGGGTTGATCATGATTCCTCAAGGATTGCTCACAATTCATCAAAACCCAAAATTTGCTAAATTAAGGGTTTTGTAGGAAAAGTCAACTCAACTTTGATATCAAAAATTGACCCAATCAAGTATATTTCGAGAAGCCCGTTCTCTCCGGAAGGATAGCAAGATGGCAGATGATCTTAACTGAGTATGACATCTAATACACAACCCAAAAAGCAATCAAGGGGAGTGTATTGGCGGATTATCTGGCGCATCAGACCATGGATGACTACCAATCCATGAATTTCGAGTTCCCGGATGAGAACATCATGTTGGTGACCGACTGTGAAGAACCTGGACCGGATGAAGGACCTGAGGAAGGATCCCGATGGTCTATGTATTTTTATGGAGCGTCAAACGCATTGGATAATGGCATTGGTGCTGTGATCATATCTCTCGAGGGCTGTCATACTCCGTTCACCGCCCGATTATGCTTTAACTTCACCAACAATATGGCAGAGTATGAAGCATGTATCCTGGGTCTTCGGGCTGCTATCGACCTGAGGATTAAGTTCTTGAGTGCATTCGAAGATTTTTCCTTAGTGATCAGTCAGATCAAAGGCGAGTGGGATACGAAGCACCCAAATCTTATTCCTTACAAAGAGTATGTACTAACATTGCTCCCGCACTTTGAGGAGATAACCTTTGAACACTTCCCAAGAGAGGAGAACCAGTTAGGGACGCGCTAGCTACCATGTCTTCTATGTTCAAAGTCAGGTGGGACAAGGAAGCTCCCCAGATTACCATCAAGAGGTTGGACGAACCCGCACATTGCTGTGACATTGAGACTGAGGAGGTAGCAGATAAACCCTGGTTTCACGAGGTGAAGAGGTATCTTAAGTTCCAAGAATACCCTGAGGGGGCATCTGTTAATGATAAAAATTTTATGAGGAGGTTCGCTGCGAAGTTCTTCATCAGTAATGGTATCCTCTATAAGCGTAACCATGATTCAACTTTACTACGATGTATGGACAAGAGCGAGGCAGAAAGGATCATGGAAGGGTTACATGAAGGTACTTTCGGAACTCATTCCAGTGGACATACCATGGGGAAGAAAATCCTACGGGCAGGATATTACTAGTCTACTATGGAAGCCGATTGTTGTCAGCACTCTCAGACCTGTCATAAATGCCAAGTCTATGATGATAAAGTGCATGTACCTCTAGTTCCTCTGAATGTTTTGACAGCTCCTTGGCCTTTTGCAATGTGGGGCATCGACATGATTGGCGAGATTAGATCCACTGCGTTTAACGGGCATCATTTCATTTTGGTAGCTATTGATTATTTCACGAAGTGGGTTGAGGCAGCTTCCTTTGCTATAGTAACCAAGAACGTCGTGGCGCGGTTTATCCGACACAATCTGATCTGTCGATACGGTGTACCAGAGAGGATCATTACGGACAATGGTACAAATCTCAACAATACAATGATCACCAAGCTCTGCAAACAATTTAAGATACAACATCATAACTCTTCTCCCTACCGGCCGAAGATGAATGGGGCCGTTGAAGCGGCTAACAAGAACATCAAGAAGATTGTGCAGAAGATGACGGTGACCTACAAAGACTGGCATGAGATGTTACCAGTTTCTCTTCATGGGCACCGTACCTCGGCAAGGACATCGACAGGGGAAACACCTTACTCCTTGGTGTATGGCATGGAGGCAGTCCTACCCATCGAAGTCCAGATACCCTCTCTCTGGATTATGAAGGATGTGGGTTTGAACAAAGACGACTGGATCCAAACCCGACTTGATCAGCTGAACTTAATCGATGAAAAGAGACTTACTGCTATTTGTCATGGTTAGACGTATCAAAAGGGAATGATCAAGGCTTTTAACAAGAAAGTCAGACGACAATAATATCAAGTTGGGGATATGGTGATCAAACGCATCATACTGCCGCAAGGTGATCCCAGGGGCAAATGGACCCCCACATACGAAGGGCCATTTGTGGTTAAGAACATTTTTTCGGGAGGAGCTATGATTCTAACCACCATGGATGGTGACGACCTTCCTCACCCCGTCAATGCAGACATAGTGAAAAGATACTACACATAATCAAAGACCCGCTAGGTTGACCGGCCTAGGAAAAAATAAGGGCTTCTCGGCGAACCAAAAGGGTTTGGGTAAAAGTAAGGGATGAAAATGAAAAAAACTGTACACCTACAAAGTCGAAAACCTGGAAAGGAGACTTGGGAAAAAAAGGGTATCCCGGTGGATTGAAAATCCGAAAGGGCGATCCAGGAAAAAGTTAGGGATCGAAGCGTAACACTATGTCTCATTGGATCATCTTGCAACCCGACTTTGGTATCGACTATTAAGCTCGGACGGCACCAATCAATCTGATCTACCTTCGACCAAGTAGCAAAGTGATGAGACGCTTGAAGATATAAAGGCAATAGCAGAGTTGGAACCCAGTGGGATTGTTCATATAGCTGTTTTTCTTTCTTTTTCACAAATTGTACAATTTCTTTCCTTCGACGGGTTCGCTTACTAGGACGTCAACCTCTTGTACAAAACGCCTATTATAAGCCAAATTCAAAATCAATACAATTCATTTCCACAAGAAATTCCAAATTGTTTTTCTTTTTCTGTTTTGTTTTGCAAGAACGTCCAATGATTCATTTTTGATATATGCATTTGAAAATAATTGCTGCTCATAAATATTTACATAAGAAATAAAAGACAATTACTCGTAATTCCAAGAACAGGGGCAAACAAGAAATGTCCAAACCTTACAGTTGCTCTACCCACCAGGTACATGGATAGAGCCAGTGTGAGAATATAACTAAAGGTACATACACTCCCCGCAGAGTAGGAAGTATCCAAATACAGTGGTGTTAGCTCTTCCCAGCCGAGGTTCATAATCGAGAATGAGTCGACAAAATTCTCCCCAAGAAGAGTTTACCTATCACCAGCAATATAAGTTCACCACCAGCTGAGTTTGTTTCTCCAAATCAGTAGATCATCCAACAAAGTATCTCTCTTTGCCACAGAGTCATTCTCCCACAGGATTATTCTCAAATAAAGTCTCTCCCGGTAGAATGTTCTCAAACAAAACAGACGCGAGTCTCCAGCTAATCACCTTTGGTCACTATCCCCAGCGAGAACGAAGAACTCAACTCCTTATACTCTCCAACAGTAGTCCGAGATTTATTCTCCCCAGCCAGAGAATATAACAAGAACATCGCATATTCGTACATCGTGGCATGCGCATACGCATCATGCAGCACAATCTCCTTTATTTTGAGAACATCATTACTCAATACATTTCATACATCATGACATTACATACGACTAACTCTTTACCTTTCAGGGAAAGATGCAATCAAGTTCTGATAAAGTTTTCTCTAGTTCAGTCAAACCGACACTAAGGTTTCTTTTCTATTTTGAAGACATTTTTAGACTTTTGTTTGGGTCAGCCGAATCGCCGCTAAGAGTCCCCTGATTTCTGTGCCAGTAAAAGTTAATCCGAGACCTCTCACGGGATCAGTCAAATCGACACTAAGATTTCTCTCCCAGTTGAAGTTCCCACAAGTTTCCCCGGTACAGTCAAATCGATACTAAGATTTCTATTCTAGTTCAAGCTTTGAAGCCCGGAAATCAACCGGAAAACAACTTAACCCTTAGCAAGTTATTGTGAAGCCTGGAAATCATCCAGATAGCAGTACAAGATACCATGAAGCCTGGAATCGACCAGACAGTGGTATAAGACACCGTGAAGCCTGGCGCACGACCAGATAACAGTATAAGACGTTGTGAAGACTGGATCGCGACCAGATAGCGGCAAAGGACACTGAAGCCTGGGACACGACCAAATAATAGTATAAGGTACTGTGAAGCTTGGAATTCGACCAAATAGTAGTTTACTTGGCCAATTACTACGAAGCCCGGAAATCGACTGAATATTAGTATGCCTTAAATTCAAGTTGAAACCCGGATACAACCGGATAACCACTTAATTCCTTCTGAAGCCTGGAGCACGACCAAATAAGAATGGAGAAATTACAAAGCCTGGAGCACGACCATATAGCAGTTCATTTTCACCTCCTCAACTAAGAGATGATTCCCCAGTATAGTAAAGGACAACTGAAGCTCCTAAAATTCTACTTCCCCCAAGACAGAGACCGGCGTTCCCCAACGTAGTCCTCCTCAACAACACATGTACGGGCTCTCGCAAAGGAGTCTCTTACGCGATCAACACTTCTTATGATGGAATCTTTAAGCCCATCTTCCGTCATTGACTTCCAAATGGCATCTATAAGCCCATTCTCGATATCGCAAGACCAACACCACTTCATGCGAGTGCAAATTTCTAGGCACTCTAGTGTTCAATCATCTTCCACCTTCAGATTCCGAAAGGCAGACAAGCCAATCTACATCCTCAGGTTTAAGAAGATTGAACAGGGGCAGCTATTTCACCCCAAAATTTTCCCTCCCATATGTCTCAATACATGTCAATTAAGGTCTTCAAATTGCTCAAGGAAGTCCAAGAGTTGACCAAACAAACTCTCTCCTAAGGCAGTCTACCCCAAATTAGGGTTTAATTTTTCATCAAGATGCTTGAGTCCAAAGGATCCTAAATGCTCACCATTGTCCTAATATATTCTCAATATCATCCATGTCAAGTTTCAAGCCTTGCAGAGGAAGTTTGCTTAGTCAATTGCTCAAAGGCCTGAAAATTGATTGTGCTAGGGTAAAAGTCAACTGTGGCCCACATACAGTCAAACTTCAAGATTTTTAGTCAAAATTCTCATTTTGAAGTATTATTCATCACTTGATCAAGGGTTGATTATGATTCCTCAAGGATTGCTCACAATTCATCAAAACCCAAAAGTTGCTAAATTAAGGGTTTTGTAGGAAAAGTCAACTCAACTTTGACCAAGCATAACTTTCTCATACTTTATCAAAAATGACCCATACAAATCTAATTTTGAATAGGATGTAATTACCTACAATTCATATTCATCTCCCAAGTTCAAAATATGCACTCACAAGAAGATATGAATTTGGACATTATAGGTCATTTTGAAAAGTCAACAAAAACACCTTTTGGGTCAAAGCTTCATACATGAACATGGAAGAATCAATTGAGATGAGACAAAAAAGGTTGCTTAGAGGACATCTTAAGATTTCTAAAAAGTCCAAGAACACATCTCTAGGGTCAAAATTGAGAGAGTTATGCATTGGCCAAGTTGACCCTTTTTGCAAAATTGCCAAAAGTCAAAAGTGTCCAAAATTGCATTTTTTGTCAGATGGGCCCAACTTTTTATGCTTGCACTGAGTTTGTAATGTGACCCACGAACCATGAGCCCTTCCACTTGTCATTATTTTATTTTTGTTATTTATTTTGATTTTATTTCATTTAAATCAAGTAAAATCAATATAAAGTAATGAAAATATCAAAAACTTATTAAATCTTGAGATTTTGTGCATGAATAGGTTCATTTTACAGCTGGAGACAAGATCAAATCGTGCAAGGCCTGATATAGACACAAAAAGATTTAACTTTCTTGTTTCAGAAAGATTTAGTGCAAGGATTGAATCATGAATCAATATTCATAATTGGAAGAGATTTGATACAAAATTGTAACCCTAATACACTCTAGTATACATAAGGAACAAGTGCAGACCAAAAGAAAGATGCAAAAGGCGTGCAAAGGCAGGGAACCAATTTAAAAAATCCAAGAAAAAGTTGCAAACCAATTTCCAAGTTTCAGGCCATCTCAAGCCATTCTAATCATACCAATCGTTTGCTGGACATCCCAGGACCGTGTTGCAATCGCTAACAAGCTTCCCCACGCCTTGAAATGCCATGTAAGAGTCACACAATTTGCATATTTTCTTGAATTCGAATACATTAATTCTGGCATATTTAACATGATTGATTGGCATATTTTTAATCCTTGAGATGTTTGCAAGCTAATGGTTATATTTAATTGCATTTTTGTTGACTGAACACGAAACTACCATGGCTAGGGTTCTTTCTTTGTTTTTAGGGGTTTCTTGTACATGGAAAATTGGACCTTAATAATGGTACCATGATGCTCGTGGGATTGAAACGAGTTGATTGGTACCATTGGTTTTCATTTATCATACACATAAAGGATTTTGGAATGAACAAGGGTTATACCTACGCTTGGTGTCCGTAGGTAAAAGCCTTTTATCTAAAATGACGGAAGCCACGAAGAAGACAATGGCGTGGCAGTATGCGAGTGGCTTGTTTGAATCTGCACACGTTTTGGGAAGTGTGGCATGTTGTTTGTGTTATATTCTATTTATTTCATTATTGTTACAACTAACAAGCTGGCGCAGATGGTAAGATTGTTGGCTTTTAAGGCACACGTCCTGGGTTCAATCCCAGGCGTGTGCATTTTATTTTCTCAACATTTTCAGAGCAATCCAGTGTGTCATAGGGAAAGGGATCCATCATGTATCACTCAGATTTTGCCGTCCCTTCCATCAACGCCCCAGATCCAAGGCCTTCTCCCTGAGGGACCACCATGCGCCTGAGTCAAGCATGCACACTGGACCCAACAAAGTCAACAAAGGCCTTAGTTTGTTGGGCTTAGATTTGCAAACAACACCCTCTTTTGCTATTTACCACAGACCCATCTTAATCTTTCTTTTCTATTTATTTATTTAATTAGCTTAATTATTTTTAACCAAAATCAATTTCTTTTTTTCACAAAAAATCATAAAATCAAGAGTTTCACAAAAATTTAGAATTAGGTTTTATCAAATTCAATTTAATATTAGTTTAATTTAATTTAGGATAATTCTAACTTTTTTTTATAAATAATTAAAATCAATTAGAAAAAAATTAGGGTTAAATTCTTGATTTAATTTTTATTTCTTTCTCAAAATAAAAAAATACAAAAATAGGTTAATTTAATTATTTTTTTCTTAATTAAAATTAATTAGTGATTAGGTTATTTTTATTCAATAGAACTTTATTTTCTCAAATAACACAAAAAACGACAAAAAAAATGATTTTTCTTTTAAATTGCAATTAGGTATACTGGGGTCAAAACCCTAATTATTTTCGCATTCGATTCATCGCACACGTTTATATTTTTTTTGCAATATTAATGTATCTTCCCACGGTATGTAATAGTTTAATCTAGGATTTTCTTTATTTATCGTCTTTTACGGGTTTTTTTGGCTATGTAATTAATCCCTACCCCGAAGCCTTGTAATAGCGTAGGTTTTACTTTCTCGCATTTTAATTTTCGCAAATGTTAACTATTTAGATGTATGTTAATAGGATTGTATGACAAGATTACATGATAATTTAAAACGGCTAAAAAACCCTAATGTGCAAAGATAATAACTAAAATCAAATCACTCGCACATGCGCACTCCTAGGGTATACTCTCACTTCGGTTGCCTTCGGTAAAAGATCATTAAGTATAGGGTGTCTTAGTGGTTGCCCTCCTGTCTAACAAAGATCAAAAGTCCCGTTCGTAAACATCGCCTCAGAAATGTTGCCTCGAATGTGATCTTAAGACTCTAGGGTTATTACTAAGACGTCCTAATATTGCTTTGGTGATCGTACGTCCCTTACTAATTGACCCTTACAATTCCAACGATGGTGCTACCTATTTCTCAATAGTAGGATAGCGCTGTCTAAAGGAAACAAGAACATAGACGATCTTTTTTCGAGTAGGTAGATGCTAATAGGTACTTGCTCAAAATCAAACTTTTCACACTTACACTTTTTTCAAACAAAGTTTTCAAAAACACTTCGTAACACTCTTGAGGACAGAAACAAGGGTTAAAACGAAGTAAAACAAAAATTTTCAAAACAAACACACACAAGCAATTTTAAAATATGAGCAAGGACCTAAGAGCCCATGGAAAACCATAGATAGAAAGGGTTCTAATACCTTCCCTTTCTATAATCTACCCCCCGTACTCAGAATATCTCGAAAAAGGATTTTTATGTTCTTTTTTCCTTTCCGGTTGGATAAAATAAAAGTCGGTGGAGACTCTTTCTTACCGCGACATTTTGCGAATACAAAACACAAAACACAAACCATCATTTTCAAAACAGTCGGTTCTGCCACCGTATCACACCAACAATATTGTGGTGAGGGCTTTTGATGGTTCCAAGAGGATGGTACACGGGGAGATGGACATCCTGATCAAAGTTGGTTCACAAACTTTTGATTCCACTTTCTATGTGATGGACGTCCTCCTGTCTTACTCCTGTTTATTGGGACGCCCTTGGATTCATGGGGCTGGCGCTGTCACTTCCACCTTGCATCAAATGCTAAAGTATCTGGTTAATGGGAATATTGTTACAGTCTATGGCGAAGAAGAGTATATGGTGAGCCATTTAAACTCTTTCAGATATGTCGAGATGGACAGTGAGTTCATTGAGACTCCTTGTTATAATTTTGAAGAGGTTCCTCATACGATTGTTGTTATTAAAGCTACTACCGTTGTTCCAAAGATTACCAGACCTCCACTGAAAATGGCCTCTCTAAAAGATGCTAAGGATGTATTCGAAGAAGGTGGGTGTACTATTTGGGGTCAACTACCTGAAGTCCCTGTTGTACCCCAAAATTTGCCCTCCCCTTTTTCACCAAGAAATCACAACTTCAGGCTTTTCCTGATTTTTCATATTGGCTCAAGAATCGGTCGAACAGACTTTTCTTATCAGTCAAACAAAATTAGGGTTTCCATTAACTTTTGAATCAGTCAAACAGATTATTAGGGTTTCTATTGATTTGGTTGAGTTTGGCTCAGGGTTTGATCAAGCGGACGTTTCTTTGACAGTAAATCCAAAATTAGGGTTTGCGCACGCGTTCTCAGAAGAATTTGAATCCACAGTATTTCAATTGACTGTCACACTGTGTTGTACCCCAAAATTTGCCCTCCCATATTCTTCAAAGTTTGCCAAGTCAAAGCTTCAAAAGGCCTCAAGGGTTGCACAGTTCAAGGGCCTCATAACAGTCAAAACTAGGGTTTTGGTTCTGACAAAGAAAATGAAGTTTCCAAGGGTCCAATCAAGTCCCACATGCTTATAAACATGGTCAAGCATCCTCATACCAAGTTTCAAGACTTACAGCACAAAATTGCATAGTCAAAAACCCTAATTGCTCAACAGTCAACTGCAGGGGCAAAATGGTCATTTGACAGTCAAAAGTCCAAATTTTTGGTCAACACCTCATTTTGAAGCCACAGACATCATTTGATCAATGCTTGATCATGATTCTCAAAGCTTGGCTTAAAAAGTCTCAAGATGCAAAAGTTTCCATATTTGGACAGTTGAAAAAGTCAACTGTAACTTGACCAAGGCATAACTTTCACATGGATTATCAGAAAAATTCCATCCAAAGCTCATTTTGAAGATAAAGACATTTCCTACAACTCCTCTTCACACTTCAAGTCCAAGAAATGCTCTCACAAAAAGTTATCAATTTCAACATTATAGGTCATTTTCAAAAGTCAACAAAAAGGGACTTTAAGTCAAAGGCCATAATTTGATATTGGTAAATCAAAATGACATGGGACCAAATACATTGGTTAGAGGACTTCAAGACCTTTCCAAAATGTCCAAGAACATGATCAAAGCTTAAAAATTGAGCAAGATATGCCTTGTGGAAGTTGGGAAATTTTTGGATATTTTGAAAAGTCAACTTTGTTTCAAAAGTCTTAAAAATGCTAATGGGCCTCTTTTTCTTCCAAGATCCATCATCCAAAGCATGTGCACGAGCATTTGGCCCAAAGGGAAGTTATTCATCATTTTTATTTTATTTATTTGAATTTTTAATTGCTAATAATTCATTTAATTAATTAAAATATGTGGAAAATGCTAAACCTAAGTTTTCAAATCTTTTTATGCATGAAACACACTCAAGATTTCGTGCATGATCAGATATAGAAAGAATCATGGTAATTGGATATGATTGGCATCAAAAACATGTGAAAAAGATTGAAAAATTATGGCATGAAAATCAAATATCCTCTCCATCAATTCATTGATTCTTTGGACCAAAAACCTTACCCTAATCGTTCACACATATATATACATGATAACCCTAATGCCAAGAACATGAATGCTGCGCCCCATCTCAAGAACCAAACTTGAAATTTTATCAAAAAAGTTCAAAACTGAAAGTGGCCTTAGAGGACGATTCAGAGGCAAAGATTGATCCCATTAGCTTGCCAAGACATTACTGAAGCTAACTGAATACCTTTCCACGTCCATAACCTCAAGAATTGGCAACTAGCTGTCAAACGGTTTCATCTTTTTTTTCATAATCGCATCTGATCATTCATGCCATAATTTTCAAATTTAATGCTTGTTTTGTGTTGCTCTTGTCATTCTGAAGCTAACCCTGTTGTTTGATTAAGTTTTCATCACTCATACGCGATTTCACCATGGACGATTATTAGGGTTCCTCAAATTTCAAATTGGGTACTTTCACATACTGTAAAATTGAGACTTCTCAGTGCCATGGTTGAAATCAGGAAGCTTGGACGAATATAATACACCCCTCGCGCCTAATTTATATAACCATATGGCCTAATCGCTATTTTGGAAAAGAGTGTATTTTGGGGGGGTTTAAAACCCCCGCTAACCCTTTTTATGTTTCAGGAAAAAGCAAAACAAGGAAGACGAAGACTAGGTGGCGAAGCGTGATAGGCTAATTTGAAATTAACGCGCGCTTTTTGTTATTTTTACATCACTGACCACTTTTCTCTTATAATATTTTTTTGCCATTATATAATCAAAACGCGTGAAGAGCTCCAGTGGCAAGGCTTGGTATTGGTAACCTCTAGGACCTGGGTTCGAACCCCATGTCCCCTCCCTTTCCCTATATTTTTCCTCTAATTATGTTCTTGTGTAGCTCATCTACAAGCATCTACCATACGCTCATCATTCAAACCATGCCACACGTCCCACTACATCCAGCCAAAGGCCAGGATTCAGAGACCATGATGGGCATCAGTCAACGTCCACACACGTGAATACTGAAAAGTCAACCAGGCCAAAGGCTATTGGGCCTGAATTGCTAAGTTATGACCTCCAATTGGGGACAGAACCCCCCAAGGTATTGTATTTCTTTTCTTTTCTTTATTTTATTTGTTTCAATTATTTCTTTTTTTAATTAATTCCTTTAATTTAATTTATTTTCATCAAATATAAAATAACAAAAAAATCAGAAAAGACAAAATTCAAAATATATTTTATTTAACTAATATTCTTGTAAGTAAATATCATTAATTAATTTAGCTTTTTAAAATTAGGTTTAATTTTAATATCTTTTCTTAATAAATTAAAAATTTGTAGAATTAGGTTTTAATTACTTTAATTACTTTTTCTTTTATTTTCTCATCACTAATAATTAATTATTTATTTTTATAAATCAAATGGCATTAATTAATTAGGTTTAATTTTAGGTTTAATTTTCATATTTTCTTAATAAATTAAAAGATAGCTAGAATTAGGTTTTAATTTCATTTAACTCCCATTAAAATCATAAATACCAAAAACCCTCAAAAATCCTTCTCTTTTTATTTTATTTTAATTAATTTGTTCATAATAATTTAATTTCGTTAAAAAAAGGGTCCAATGCCCTCGCTTTCAATTTTAATTCAATTCGCGCATTTTATTTTATTTCTTTTAAATATTAATGTAATTCTCCCAAAGCCGTGTAAATTATATTTCTCGCACTTTACTTCTTTATTTTCTGTCAAATCGGGTCCTGGATTAAATTTGGCGATGTGGACCCGCGCCTTTGTAATAGTTTAGGAATTTTACATTTCTCGCAACTTTTAACTGTTAATAATGGCATGCAAGAATGAATGATTAAATAAAAACAAACGCGTAGATCACCCATGACATGACAAAAGACAAAAATATCTGAAAACGACACACAAATTACACACCACCCCTAGGGTACGCCTCACTGTTGCCTTGCCTCGAAAGGTGATCGTCGAGTAGAGGATGTCTTAGTAAGTCCTCATGATCCGGGAACCTGGCATGAGGGTAGCTTCTAAGGTGTCTTCCTATTACTCTGGTGATCACCATGTCCCGAACCTCGAATTGACTCGAACACCTCCAACGGTGGTGCTACCTACCTCTCAATGGTGGGATGGCACTACTTTAAAGGACATTTACACAGCCTAATTCCTTAGGGTAGGTAGATGACTCATAGATACTTGCTCTATTCAAAAACAAAATAAAACTCTTTTCACACCGACACTTTAAAAAAAAAAGCTTTCAAAACAATTTTTCAAACACTCTTAAGGACTGATACAAGAGTCGATCTGAAATCTTTAAAACGAAACTTTTTCAAACTCACTCACAGTTGAAAAGCAAACAAACCATTTTGAAAACACAAATGAGCAAGTATCTAAGAGCCCATGGATAACCATGGATAGAAAGGGTGCTAACACCTTCCCTTTCTATAATCTACCTCCCGAACCGAGAACAATCTCTATAAGGAATTTTTCTGTGCTTTTGTCCTTTCCATTTGGAGAAAATAAAAGACGGTGGCGACTCTTGCTTCCGCGACATTTCGCGAACCAGCGTTAAACAGTCAGTTCCAGATCCACCGATCACACACTGCTTTGACGCTTGTTCAAGATTTCTGTTTATTTCTCAAAGCCTAAAACGTCTGGGATATAAGCTGAGGCTCCTGATTGAAAGTTTGAAGTTTTAGTTTGATCAGTGAGGTAAAAGACGTATGGACGTTTGTTTGTTTAATTGTGCAATGCTTTTGGTTATTTGGAATGCCAAGCTTATTGTTGGTTAATGCAAGGCTGTGAGACTGCGACGTTTGTTGATTATTTATAATTTCTAAGTTAAAGTAGTTGGGATGCATTTCCAATTATTATAATTCAAGAAATTTAAATGATTAAATAAACAAGTGCAGAAGAATTAAAGAATTATCTGACACAAGATTTTTTATTCACTTTTAATTGTTGTTACAAATGTTATTTGATACTGTAAATTTATTTACAATATTTACAATAATATTTATTACAAATAATTAAAAGTAAAATAAATCTATCTTCTAAGTCTCTTGAAGTCTTCATCTTCTACTGCTGCTTCTCTTGCCCCAATTGGTATTTACCTACAAAGCCAGAAAAGGAGAAGTCAATACAGATGAATTAAAAAGGCATTCTCAGACAGATAATCAAAAATTCATCATTAAAGGTTGTTGGTCGGAATCAGTTTGTTTTGGTTTTCATCGTATTTTGCTCGTCCTCTTTGCAAATCGCAAGAAGATTTCTCTTCTTGGTTCACAAAGAGGAAAAGTAAAATTAAATGTTTGCAAGCATATGAATCAATTAAACAAAATGCACAAAGCTGCATAAATTCAAACTGTCAAAGAGGCAAACCAAACTGTCCAAGAGGCAAACCAAACTGTCAAAGAGGCAAACCAAACTGCCAACTAAAATGTCAACTAAGCTGTCAACAAATTGTCAACTAAGCTATCAAACAGAAAAGCTGCATACAAGTACACAAAAGGCAATGTAGAAAATATGGAAGAAAGGACAAAATGCAGAGCAAAACCAAAATGCAAGAAATATTGTCAAAACACTTTCATCATTTCCCATGCCAACACCTTTTCAGAATAAAAGTATTTTTAAAGCAATAAAATAGGCTTTCTGGAGAGAGAGAAAGAGAGAAAAGTAAAGAAGGTTTGCAGTTTAGTAGGAAGAAAGAATAGATAAATATAACAAGAGAACAAAACAGTTTAAGGGGGGCAGAAGACAAAGAAAAAAGGCCACAAACTGAGTTGCAAGCAAGCCTGCCTGTACCAGTTACTAAACCTTCAAACACAACCTGCATAAAACATTCAAGCCTGTACCAGTTACCAAACTTACAGAACCTTACCAAAACCTTCAAACTTGCATAGAACCTACAAAACTGTAAACAGAAACACAAGCCTTGAGGCCTGTACCAGTAAGCCTGCCTGCATAATACCAGAAAGAAGCAAACCTTAAAGCCTGCCTATACCAGTTGCAAAACTTACAGAAGCACGCCTATACCAGAAAAAACAAGTATCACAAGCTTGCCTCAAAGCTGCCTCCAAGCAAGCACAGCATGACCTGCCTTCAAGCAAACTTTCAAGCCTTCCTAAAAACCTGATCAAACACCAAACTTACAGAAACAAGCCTGTAACCAAAAAGGCAGCCTATAACTAAAAAGCCTGCCTGCACAACAAGCCTTAAAGCTTGTTCAAATAAAACTCCAACAAGCCTGTCAAAATCAAAACTCCAACAAATCCAAACCAGATATCAAACAAGCCTGTCAAAGCCTTACACCTACAGAAACCCAAATCCACCAACAACACTAACAAACGCCTCAGAACCAAGTTCATAATAGGCAAAAACACCAACTCAGATACCAAAGCCAAGAGAAAAAGAAGAGGTCCAGAAGTGAGGAAAAAAGGGCAACAGTTTTCAGTTTCAACATCATCAAGCAACCAAACAACAACTATTGAAAGCATCTCAGAACTAAAATCATCATAGAAAAGAAAGTCCAAACATCTAAATCAACAACAATAATAATACAACAGGTATTCTCAGAACCAAGCTTCATCACAGAATCAACAACAACAACAATAAGCAAAAGTTCAGAACATGCCATCATCAAATAAACAAAGCATTCAGATAGGAAGAGAGACAGAAATGAATGAGCAAGCGTTTTCAGAAGTATGTCATCATAAAACGGTTTAAAGCAAGAGATACGAAGTACCAGAAAGGCAGCAAGCAACATCACAAGCTCCCCACCCCCGGCCACCTGAGAAGTGCCGCCGTCCAACCCTCAGTCTCCTCTCCAACAACAAAAACATAAAGGTATTGTCTCCTCTTCCTACACCTCACACAAACACAAATAACACAGAAGATCAAAACATGTCAAAGATCAATAACATGCACGAATCCAAAAACCCTAAAAAATGTTCAGAAAGAAAATCGTTACCTTTTTCTCCATCGCCCTGAGCAACCGTGGAGAGAGGAGAGTGGAGGTGGCGTCTGGTAGCCTGAGGTGAGGAGAAGGTTTAATCAGTGGCTGGGCGTTTGAGAAAGACAAAGAAGAAGATGGAGAGCGACGCCGTTCTAAGCCAAACAAACCTAATTCTGAAGCAAAACAATTGAAACCCTAACAAAAAACCTTGTCAAACGCGTCTGGGCCTACCCCATAAACCAAGCGTTAAAGCCCAATACAAACTGGCGCCATACCCCTTTTTTTCTTTCTTATCTTATTTTTATTTTGTCTTTTTGGGCTAAGAACATCCTTTAAGGCCCACTTACTTTTTTCTTTATATTTTGAAAACATTCATTTTTATAATTTCATAACTTATTTTGTTAAATAAAAAAATGATATGTTAATTTTAGTATAAATTTTTCTTAATAATTTTCATTGCCTTAAAAAAAAACCAAAAATACATAAAAATAGAATTTATTAAGTTAATTGATTTTCTCTTTAAACCCCTTTTTGTTTATATAACACTAACAAAAATACAAAAAAATAATAAAAATACTTAATTTGCATTAGGTTAACATTTTGATCATTTGTAAATAATCATATGCATTTTACAATACTTTTGATTCTCTTTATTCTATACCTTGCTATATTTTTACATTGAGAATGCGACAATTCGATTTGGTTGTAAATAATATTTGGACACTACTATTCTGATAAGACTCATCCCCATTTGTAAACATTTGTACCCCCATCCCCGGATACTTATTTGTAATAGCTTAGACTTTAAATTCCCGCAATTTATCGCCTTTCATATACTGTATTGTAATTAGGGTTTGTATGCGAAGATTCAAAATCAACCTCTAGATAACCTAATACAAGATAAATGTATGAAAATCAATACATAATTCACACTTGCACCTCTAGGGTAACCTCGCTTGTTGCCTCGAAAAATGCAATCATGTCCCTCGAGTATGAGAAACTCTAGCAAATGTCCCTTCGATAAACAAAGATCGTAGTCCCTCGATGACCCTCGATGTTGCCTTCGATGAAACGATCTCGTCCCTTACAAAATTGCTAGAGCGTCTCATAAGTTGCCTTCAATGATCGCATACGATGACCCGCGCCTGTCCCGTTTAACATCCTAACGCAAGGTTGTTCACCAAACACAATGGTGAAACAACACTATTAAAAGGGTTAAAACATGAGAAAAATCTTTGAGTAAAATTGGGTAGACAAATCTTAGTTACTTGATCAAAAATCTTGCAAAACATCCTTGCCATTTTTTAAAACACACACCATAACACAACTTCAAAAAAAAACTTTCAAAACATTGAATTATCTTTTCAAAAAGACACACACCTTTGTATATACTCAAACAAGAGTCATTACAATGGTTGCCTAAACAAGGCATCTTTTTCAAAACATTTTCAAAACCACACACACAAAGCACCATTTCAAACAATTGAAAAGCAAAGGCAAGTGATCTAAAACAAGTAACTAAGAGCCCATGGATAACCATGGATGAAAAGGGTGTTAGCACCTTCCCTTTTCATAATCTACCCCCCGAACCCACAAAAACATCTCAAAGGTCTTTCCTGTGCTTTTTGACCTTTCCTTAGGACAAAATAAAAAGTCAGTGGCGACTCTTGCTAAACCGAACAAGTGCGAAAACAAACGCAAAACCTCAAGTCAGTTCTCCCACCGTATCACAGAACTGGCGAATCTGCTGGGGATTTCTCTAAAAGTGGGGTTACCTTAGGGTTTTAGATCACCTTTACATGCTTACTTTGATTGCTTTGATTGCTTTACTTTTTGGGTTCCTTGTTTGGGTTTGTTGTAAGTCCTACACCCGGACTTGGGGGCACCTTTTTAGGTGAATAGCAATAAACTGTGAGGGAACTGTGTGGGGTATACCGACATGGTTGAAGCAGTAGCTATCTTGGTGTGACATATTTGTGGGTACCGGTAGCCCTTGAGTAGTCAAGGATAATACGGGGCCACTGAGAAATGTCATGAAGCACTAACGAACTCTTAGAACCTTACTTGACCATCTTGGCCTTTTTAGGGGTAGTGAGATGACCGACTTTGGTGCTGTCTGAAGTTGGTAGATACTTGATACTACACTCATTGAGGATTGTTTTCTTGGAATATTTTGGTCGCCAATTAAGTGGCTAAACCAAAACAATGAACATAGAAAATAACCCAGTGATATTGAGCTCCTTAGAACCCGGTTTCTATTTTAGGATAGGATGAGCCAACTGACTTCAAGAGGGTACTTACCTATGAACCCCATGCAAGCCTAAACCTAAGGACTTGTTTGCTTTGTGTGAATAATGTTACCTATATATACACCTACTTGCTTTTGCATACATGTACATAACATCATAACATCATACCATAGCATTTACAATAACCATTTCAAGGATCTCGAAGGTTTTTTGATGCAGGGTCACGTTGAACCAGACGTCTACCAAAGGGTAAGAGGTTTTCCTCTAAACAAACACCGTCAAAGATCAAGTGCAACAACTTGAATCGGGGGCTATGACCCACTTTACATGGTGAGCTTGATTCTCGTGGAAAGACATCCACCATTACAAAGTTCTCCAATCAAAGATGTTGATCAAAATTCGACGTCTAACATTTTGTGTTTACCCCAAGAGATCCTTGAAAACATTGCGTACATATGTCATACATATCATTGCATAACAGGTTTCTCCTATACAGGTCTCCTTATCTTCCTACTGTTTATTTCAGTAAGATGGATATGGAACAAACGGTGAAATATCTCCAAGCTCAAAACGCTCAATTCCAACAAATGCTTCTGGCTATGGGTAAAGGGCAAGAGGATCTGAAAGCTCTCCTTCTCAAAGACAAGAAGAAGAAGTCCAAGAAGGCAGCGAGCATCCTGAACTTGAGAAGAAGACCTAAAACCTTAGACCTTTCAACTCCATCCAACATAGGGGATAGTCTTGAAAAAGATCACAATTTGGAGATTGATGAAGTTGAAGCTGACTACTCCGAGGAACAATATCCTCCCGCTGATGACAAGTACAAACAGTTGGAGGATCGCCTCAGTGCTATGGAGATTCAACAAATACCTGGCTTGGATTTAGGAGACATGGGTTTAGTTTCTGGATTGGTCATCCCGCAAAAGTTCAAGGTCCCCACCTTTACCCTGTATGATGGAGTCTCTTGCCCTAAGATGCACCTAAAGTCTTATGTCCGCAAGATTCAACCATACACAACTGGTCCAAAGCTTTGGATCCATTTCTTCCAAGAAAGCCTGGTAGGGACTCAACTCGAGTGGTTCTATCAATTGGAGAGTTCTCGCATCCACACCTGGGAGGAATTATCTGTTGCTTTTTATAAGCAGTATCAGTACAATGCTGATCTTGCACCAACTCGTGTGCAATTGTAGAACATGACCATGGGTTCCAACGAGAGCTTCAAAGGATACGCCCAAAAGTGGAGAGATCTGGCTGGTAGGGTGAAACCTCCTTTAACTGACAGAGAGCTGATTGACATCTTCATGGGAACTATGACAAGGCCTTTCTTCAATCACTTAATTGGAATCTCCTCAGCCGGGTTCACCGAGCTAATACTGACCGGTGAAAGGGTCGAAGCTGGCATCAAAAGTGGAAAGATCCAAGGAGCTACACCCTCTGATGCTCAGAAAATTCCCTACAATGGAAAGAAAGAGTCCAATGCTGTGAACAGTCAAAAGAGTCACCGTGACCAACACGTAGGGGCAGTCCTGATCTCTGGTTCTGCGCCACATCGACAACAGCAAAGGGGAAATCAACGAAGGCCAGACACGCCTAAAAGACAATATACTAAGATCAAAGTGTCACTAGCTCAAGCGCTACAACACATGTTGGAGAAAGAGATGATTACATTAAAGGCTCCTCATCCGAACCCTAAGACTTCTTCTCCTAACTACAACCCGGATGCAAGATGTGCTTATCATTTTGGTAGCCCAGGGCATGACACAAACAACTATTGGGCTCTAAAGAACAAGGTCCAAGACATGATTGATGCCAAGGAGATCGAGTTTGACCCTCCGGAGACCCTAGCATAATCACTGCTCCCTTGACGAATCATTGAGAGCGTCTTTGTTTCATTTAAATTTTCAAGTTGTAATCTCTTTGTTATTCAAACAATTATCTATTAATGTCAAACTTTGTTTCATTAATGCATTGCATATGTTTGTCTTGATTTGATCCACTCATTTTCATTACATTTAAACTGTGCTTTTTACTCTCTTTATGAAATTTAACTCTTGCTAAAAGTTACAAGCTTTTAGAGGGAGGATGACGAAACAATGCCATAATCTCATACAGTATGCTTTTGAACAGACCTTGCTGACGATGTACAAGCATTTCTTTCGAATCCTAAACACCGGAGTTATAAGTAAGATAATCCCTAGTCAACCCCTTCGAGCCAAAGAAGTAGAAGTTTTCTGTTTTAAACACAAAATTGAAACCTTTGATTAAACCTAGGGCAGGGTAGTCTCTCAGTTAATTCAAAAGACGCGCATTAAAAGTCGCAAACTCTCAGTTCGTAATACAACGAACGACATCAAAAGCATTCCTCTGGAATTAAAAGACAGTGTTGGTTCCTTATCTCATAGGCAGTCAATCTCTCAAAAGAGAAAAGCCCACTGAGCCAAAACCTACAAAGGAGGGCTAAGAAAGCTGGGGCATCGCGCTGACTGTAACCTCGAAAACAGGAACAGTCAGGCAAAAGTTAGGGATAATAAATCAAAAGAACGAGGTCATTACAAATCCTCAACAACATGAAAAATGTTGCAAAAAAGGGAGATGATGACTGCCTTCCAAAATCCAACTTGTGTGAACCATCACCAAAATGTCATTCCAAATTCGAATAGAGTTCGAAGCACAATTAACTGAGTTTAGGATTGAAGAACATCACGAAGAGCGGGTGGGTACAAATATACTTTGAGCCTTTATCCTTTGTTTCTTAAACCGTGAACCAAGCCACGTTACAACCCTTCAAAAGTCCTAATTGAAGCATGGGTTAGTTTGAAAGCATACTGTTACAAAAGGTATCCTGACTCCTGTAAGGCTTTGCCCTAAATCTTGTGTTGAATTTGTCTTATAAAAATTTTTCTGCTAAAAAACGCATTTTTCAAAACTTCGAGACAAACATAAACTTTGCATTATTTGAATATCACTGTTTGCATTTGGCTATTTGTTTGACAGCGGAGAAATTCACACAACGAATATCCGATGAACGAAAGCCCTCTCAGTGAACAAAATCGCTTCAAAAAGGATGACACTTCCATTGAAAAATTTCTTATCAACAAGGGGGCATGACATGTCACTATCCAGCACACCTGGGGCAGTCCAGTCAAGATTTCAAGAAATCTCTCAATTGCAGGTTAACCCAGGGGCAAGTCTCCGTCTCTGTCACTTGGGGCATTGAACATCAATCTCAGTGAAGGGTTACATACACTCAAACTTTCCAAGCAGTGCCACAAACACTCGCTACTAGGGGCAGTGACAAATCTCCCCAAAATCCTTCTCATAGGATGATTCCCAGCAAGGGTTTAATCTCCAAAAACCTTTTTCCCAGCTGAATCAACCTCAAGAATCCTCGAGGACTTCCCCCAACGAAGATGTCACCTCTCTAGCGGACTGACGACAGGGTTTATTTCCCCAACAACGCCAAGATTCCCCAGCTTGAGTTTGCCTCTCTGACTACTACAAATCAAAGGACCACAACTCCTCTTCCCCGGTAGACTACTCTATAATCCCCAGCAAGTTACTGCGAAACCTGGACCCGACCAGATATCAGTTCAACTTCGACTCCCCAGTAGAGCAACGGACGACTAAGACTCCTAAACTATTTTCTCAAGCCGAATAAACATTCTCCCCACAAAATTCTTATTCCCCAAGCAGAATGAAGACTCTCATTCTCAGTTCCTCACAGGGTATTCAGATATTCCCCGGTGAAGATCTCCTCAAGACAGGAATCCCCAGTAGCTTGGCATACAACCCAAACTCCTGATTCCCCAACAGCGGTCCCAGGACTTCTCATTTTCAATGATCAAAGGATTTTCAAATCCCCTGCAGCAGTCAAGGATTTACTTTCCCCGGCAGCAGTCAAAGATTTCATTATCTAGGATTCGTCTTCCTCAGCAAGACAGCTACTCAGCTTACATGCACATCCATTACATTCATATATCATAAACATTGACAAAACACATATATTGCATCATGCATTTCATGCAACACTTTGTGTTTCAACTAACAATCTACCTTTTTCAGCAAAAGATATACAACAATTTGTTTCAAGTTCCAGATTAATACCTGTAACAAGCCAGGAAAACCATTTGTGGACGAGGGATTGAAGATCAATACCTGTAACAAGCCAGGAAAACTATCTTTCTTTCTCAGGTCAGAGATTAATACCTGAAACCAGCCAGGACAACTATCTCATCGGCCAACCTTTTCAAAGTTCCAAATTAATACCTGTAACAAGCCAGGAAAGCCATCTGCGGACGAGGGATTGAAGATTAATACCTGAAACAAGCCAGGAAAACTATCTTTCTTTCTCATGTCAAAGATTAATACCAGAAACCAGACAGGATAATTATCTACTTGACCATCTTGAAGCAACCCTACACCGATTTCTTCTCGAATTCAGATGCAGTTTTACACGGACTCATCATCAGTCAACCCTACACAGGTTCCTTATTTCAACTCACAAATAACAATCCATCATATCTCCAAATGGCATCTGTAAGCCCATTCCCGACATCACAATACATGAAGAGATTGAAGATTAAATACCTGTAACAAGCCATGAAAACTATCTTTCTTTCTCAGGTCAAAGATTAATACCTGAAACCAGATAGGACAAATATCTGCTCGACCAACTCATGATTATTCCACTTCAAGACTTCTGAAAATAGTTTACGGGTGCTTCCAAATACGGATGTTAATCTATTGCTTATTCAGACCCCTAGCTCAGAGATGTTCCAAAACATGGACACCTTTCTGATACTCATTTCTTTCACCTACAACAAACATTCCAGATGGCATCTTTAAGCCCATCCCCCGACAAGATTCTGTCACATTCCAGATGGCATCTTTAAGCCCATCTCCAAATGGCATCTTTAAGCCCATTCCCTCTACCATCACATCACCGAGTGCAAATTTTTTTGGGCACTCTAGTGTCCAATCTCCTTTTACCTTCGAGTCGCGAGTGGCAAACCTGCCAGTCTAACTCTTCAGGTACAAGAAGATTGAACAGGGGAAACTGTTGTACCCCAAAATTTGCCCTCCCCTTTTTCACCAAGAAATCACAGCTTCGGGCTTTTCCTGATTTTTCAGATTGGCTCAAGAATCGGTCGAACAGACTTTTCTTATCAGTCAAACAAAATTAGGGTTTCCATTAACTTTTGAATCATTCAAACAGATTATTAGGTTTTCTATTGATTTGGTTGAGTTTGGCTCAGCGTTTGATCAAGTGGACGTTTCTTTGACAGTAAATCCAAAATTAGGGTTTGCGCACGCGTTCTCAGAAGAATTTGAATCCACAGTATTTCAATTGACTGTCACACTGCTTTGACGCTTGTTCAAGATTTCTGTTTGTTTCTCAAAGCCTAAAACATCTGGGATATAAGCTGAGGCTTCTGATTTAAAGTTTGAAGTTTTAGTTTGATCAGTGAGGTAAAAGACGTATAGACGTTTGTTTGTTTAATTGTGCAATGCTTTTGGTTATTTGGAATGCCAGGCTTATTGTTGGTTAATGCAAGGCTGTGAGACTGTGACGTTTGTTGATTATTTATAATTTCTAAGTTAAAGTAGTTGGGATGCATTTCCAATTATTATAATTCAAGAAATTTAAATGATTAAATAAACAAGTGCAGAAGAATTAAAGAATTATCTGACAAAAGATTTTTTATTCACTTTTAATTGTTGTTACAAATGTTATTTGATACTGTAAATTTATTTACAATATTTACAATAATATTTATTACAAATAATTAAAAGTAAAATAAATCTATCTTCTAAGTCTCTTGAAGTCTTCACCTTCTACTGCTGCTTCCCTTGCCCCAATTGGTATTTACCTGCAAAGCCAGAAAAGGAGAAGTCAATACAGATTAATTAAAAAGCCATTCTCAGACAGATAATCAAAAATTCATTATTAAAGGTTGTTGGCCGGAATCAGTTTGTTTTGGTTTTCATCGTATTTTGCTCGTCCTCTTTGCAAATCGCAAGAAGATTTCTCTTCTTGGTTCACAAAGAGGAAAAGTAAAATTAAATGTTTGCAAGCATATGAATCAATTAAACAAAATGCACAAAGCTGCATAAATTCAAACTGTCCAAGAGGCAAACCAAACTGTCCAAGAGGCAAACCAAACTGTCAAAGAGGCAAACCAAACTGCCAACTAAACTGTCAACTAAGCTGTCAACAAATTGTCAACTAAGCTATCAAATAGAAAAGCTGCATACAAGTACACAAAAGGCAATGCAGAAAGTCTGGAAGAAAGGACAAAATGCAGAGAAAAACCAAAATGCAAGCAATATTGTCAAAACACTTTCATCATTTCCCAGGCCAACACCTTTTCAGAATAAAAGTATTTTTAAAGCAATAAAATATGCTTTCTGGAGAGTGAGAAAGAGAGAAAAGTAAAGCAGGTTTGCAGTTTAGCAGGAAGAAAGAATAGATAAATATAACAAGAAAACAAAACAGTTAAAGGGGGGCAGAAGACAAAGAAAAAAGGCCACAAACTGAGTTGCAAGCAAGCCTGCCTTTACCAGTTACTAAACCTTCAAACACAACCTGCATAAAACATTCAAGCCTGTACCAGTTACCAAACTTATAGAACCTTATCAAAACCTCCAGACTTGCATAGAACCTACAAAACTGTAAACAGAAACACAAGCCTTGAGGCCTGTACTAGTAAGCCTGCCTGCATAATACCAGAAAGAAGCAAACCTTAAAGCCTGCCTATACCAGTTGCAAAACTTACAGAAGCAAGCCTATACCAGAAAAAACAAGCATCACAAGCTTGCCTCAAAGCTGCCTCCAAGCAAGCACAACATGACCTGCCTTCAAGCAAACTTTCAAGCCTACCTAAAAACCTGATCAAACACCAAACTTACAGAAACAAGCCTGTAACCAAAAATCCAGCCTGTAACTAAAAAGCCTGCCTGCACAACAAGCCTTAAAGCTTGTTCAAACAAAACTCCAACAAGCCTGTCAAAATCAAAACTCCAACAAATCCAAACCAGATATCAAACAAGCCTGTCAAAGCCTTACACCTACAGAAACCCAAATCCACCAATAACACTAACAAACGCCTCAGAACCAAGTTCATCATAGGCAAAAACACCAACTCAGATACCAAAGCCAAGAGAAAAAGAAGAGGTCCAGAAGTGAGGAAAAAGGGTAACAATTTTCAGTTTCAACATCATCAAGCAACCAAACAACAACTATTGCAAGCATCTCAGAACTAAAATCATCATAGAAAAGCAAGTCCAAACATCTAAATCAACAACAATAATAATACAACATGTATTCTCAGAACCAAGCTTCATCACAGAATCAACAGCAACAACAATAAGCAAAAGTTCAGAACATGCCATCATCAAATAAACAAAGAATTCAGATAGGAAGAGAGACACAAATGAATGAGCAAGCGTTTTCAGAAGTAAGTCATCATAAAACGGTTTAAAGCAAGAGATACGAAGTACCAGAAAGCCAGCAAGAAACATCACAAGCTCCCCACCCCCGGCCACCTGAGAAGCGCCACCGTCCAACCCTCAGTCTCCTTTCCAACAACAAAAACCTAAAGGTATTGTCTCCTCTTCCTACACCTCACACAAACACAAATAACACAGAAGATCAAAACATGTCAAAGATCAATAACATGCACAAATCTAAAAACCCTAAAAAATGTTCAGAAAGAAAATCGTTACCTTTTTCTCCATCGCCCTGAGCAACCGTGGAGAGAGGAGAGTGGAGGTGGCGTCTGGTAGCCTGAGGCGAGGAGAAGGTTTAATCAGTGGCTGGGCGTTTGAGAAAGACGAAGAAGAAGATGGAGAGCGGCGCCGTTCTAAGCCAAACAAACCTAATTCTGAAGCAAAACAATTGAAACCCTAACAAAAAACCTTGTCAAACGCGTCTGGGCCTACCCTATAAACCAAGCGTTAAAGCCCAATACAAACTGGCGCCATACCCCTTTTTTTCTTTCTTATCTTATTTTTATTTTGTCTTTTTGGGCTAAGAACATCCTTTAAGGCCCACTTACTTTTTTCTTTATATTTTGAAAACATTCATTTTTATAATTTCATAACTTATTTTGTTAAATAAAAATTGATATGTTAATTTTAGTATAAATTTTTCTTAATAATTTTCATTGCCTTAAAAAAAAACCAAAAATACATAAAAATAGATTTTATTAATTTAATTGATTTTCTCTTTAAACCCCTTTTTGTTTATATAACACTAACAAAAATACAAAAAATAATAAAAATACTTAATTTGCATTAGGTTAACATTTTGATCATTTGTAAATAATCATATGCATTTTACAATACTTTTGATTCTCTTTATTCTATACCTTGCTATATTTTTACATTGAGAATGCGACAATTCGATTTGGTTGTAAATAATATTTGGACACTACTATTATGATAAGACTCATCCCCATTTGTAAACATTTGTACCCCCATCCCCATATACTTATTTGTAATAGCTTAGACTTTAAATTCCCTCAATTTATCGCCTTTCATATACTGTATAGTAATTAGGGTTTGTATGCGAAGATTCAAAATCAACCGCTAGATAACCTAATACAAGATAAATGTATGAAAATCAATACACAATTCACACTTGCACCTCTAGGGTAACCTCGCTTGTTGCCTCGAAAAATGCAATCATGTCCCTCGAGTATGAGACACTCTAGCAAATGTCCCTTCGATAAACAAAGATCGTAGTCCCTCGATGACCCTCGATGTTGCCTTCGATGAAACGATCTCGTCCCTTACAAAATTGCTAGAGCGTCTCACAAGTTGCCTTCAATGATCGCATACGATGACCCGCGCCTGTCCCGTTTAACATCCTAACGCAAGGTTGTTCACCAAACACAATGG
Source organism: Vicia faba (assembly GCA_948472305.1). Classification (NCBI taxonomy): domain Eukaryota; kingdom Viridiplantae; phylum Streptophyta; class Magnoliopsida; order Fabales; family Fabaceae; genus Vicia; species Vicia faba. The sequence goes on from CATIWC010001263.1 coordinate 211,754, forward strand.
TGAAACAACACTGTTAAAAGGGTTAAAACATGAGAAAAATCTTTGAGTAAAATAGGGTAGACAACTCTTAGTTACTTGATCAAAAATCTTGCAAAACATCCTTGCCATTTTTCAAAACACACACCACAACACAACTTCAAAAAACAACTTTCAAAACATTTAATTATCTTTTCAAAAAGACACACACCTTTGTATATACTCAAACAAGAGTCATTACAATGGTTGCCTAAACAAGGCATCTTTTTCAAAACATTTTCAAAACCACACACACAAAGCACCATTTCAAACAATTGAAAAGCAAAGGCAATTGATCTAAAACAAGTAACTAAGAGCCCATGGATAACCATGGATGAAAAGGGTGCTAGCACCTTCCCTTTTCATAATCTACCCCCCGAACCCACGAAAACATCTCAAAGGTCTTTCCTGTGCTTTTTGACCTTTCCTTAGGATAAAATAAAAAGTCGGTGGCGACTCTTGCTAAACCGAACAAGTGCGAAAACAAACGCAAAACCTCAAGTCAGTTCTCCCACCGTATCACAGTCCCCTATAAGTCTGACAAATTTGGTTTGGGTTTCACTTCAAGAGCTCAAAAAGCTGTTTGTTGTGCTGCGCCGGTGGACCAACGCTACACATCAGCAACTACGGAGTCAATGCTATGGAAGACACTGACAGTCTCTGTGACCTGGACAATTAGATCTTCCCTACTACCAATGGCGGACTCAATAATTGGATGGCTAAAGAATTTGTGCCTATTTCTTTTATCCAGGAGTAATTGTTTTTCTATTTTTAAGGATATGTAATTTTTGAACAATTTAAGCTCTAAAGCCTTGTGTCTTACCCAAGGCACAACTGTCTATTTGTGAGGATTATCACTTCATTTTCATATGCCATTAATAAATCATTGGACGTTTTGCATACAAATTTTACGCTCTCTGTCTTTATTTTTACTCTACTTTGTCAAAATAGCTATGCTCTCTTACACACACCCACATATCAAATTGCAGACCCACATCCACCCTGGATCACATTGATAACGGTTCTGCTATTTCCAGTTATGACTTTGAAAATTCGATCTACCAAGCCGAGAACGAAGGCGAGGAAGATTGTGAAGTACTAGGAGAACTTGCTAAACTATTACAATAAGAGGAAAGATCAATACAACTTCATGAAGAGCCGATCGAGACAGTAAACTTGGGTACTGAGGAGAATAATAAGGAAGTTGAGATAGGTGCCAATTTGGAAAGTGGTGTTAAAGAATAGTTAATTCAGATGTTGTATGACTACGTTGAGATATTTTCCTAGTCATAAGACATGCCGGGGCTGGACACTGATATTGTGGTTCATCGTCTGCCAACGAAAGAAGACTGCCCTCCAGTGAAGCAAAAGGTTCGTCGTATGCGTCCTGAGATGTCAGAAAAGATCAAGGCAGAAGTCATGAAACAATTTAATGCTGGATTCTTAGCTGTTACTTCTTATCCATAATGGGTTGAGAATGTGGTACCGGTACCTAAAAAGAACGGTAAGGTGCATATGTGTGTGGATTACATAGATTTGAATAGGGAAAGCCCCAAGGATGACTTCCCACTTCCCCACATTGATGTTCTGGTTGACAACACCGCACAACATAAAATATTCTCCTTCATAGACGGTTTCTATGGTTATAATCAGATCAAAATGGAACCTGAAGACATGGAGAAAACAACTTTCGTCACACAGTGGGGAACCTTATGTTACAAAGTTACGCCATTTGGGTTGAAGAATGCTGGGGCAACCTATCAGCATGCAATGGTAGCTTTGTTCCATGACATGATCCATCACGAAATAGAGGTCTATGTTGACGACATGATAACCAGATCCCAGACTGAAGAAGAGCACCTTGATCACTTACAAAAACTGTTGGAAAGACTGAAGAACTACTAGTTAAGACTGAACCCAAACAAGTGCACCTTTGGGGTAAGATCTGGTAAGCTCTTAGGTGTCATTGTCAATGGAAAAGGTATTGAAGTAGGACCTACAAAGGTTAAATCTATACAAGAAATTCCAACTTCCCGCACTGAGAAAGAGGTTAGGAGATTCTTGGGACGTCTAAACTACATTGCCAGATTCATTTCCCACCTAACCGCTACTTGTGAGCCAAACTTCAAATTACTGAAGAAAGATCAAGTAGCAAAGTGGAATGACGACTGCCAGACTGCCTTTGACATAAGCAAGGAATATCTCCAAGAACCTCCAATTTTGATGCCTCCGGTTGAAGGAAGACCTCTGGTCATGTATTTAACAGTATTAGAGAATTCAATGGGTTGTGTGCTGGGGCAGCATGACGAGTCTGGTCGAAAAGAGCATGAAATATACTACCTTAGTGTTGTACCCCAAAATTTTCCCTCCCATATTCTTCAAGATTTGTCAAGATCAATCTCCAAATGGTTCAAAATCTCTCAAGGGTTGCACAGTCCAATTGCCTCCTAACACAGTCAAAATTAGGGTTTTGGTTCTTGCAAAGAAATTGAGGTTTTAAAGGGTCCAATAAAGTCCCATATGCCTATATACATTGTCAAGCATCTATATGTCAAGTTTCAAGGCTCACAGCATCTAATTGCACAATCAAAAGCCCTAATTGCTTCATAGTCAACTGTAGGGGCAAAATGGTCATTTGACAGTCAAAAGTCAAAATTTTTGGTCAACATCTTATTTTGAAGCCACAATCATCATTTGATCAATTCTTGATCATGATTTCACAAGCATGGCTCACAAAGTCTCAAGATGTCAAAAGTTTCTATTTTTGGACAGCTGAAAAGTCAACTGCAATTTGACCAAGGCATAACTTTTTCATGGTTCATCAGAAAAATCCTATCCTAAGCTCATTTTGAAGGGGATGACATTTCCTACAACTCATCTTCACACTCCAAGTCCAATAAATCCTCTCACAAAAAGTTATCAATTTCAACATTATAGGTCATTTTCAAAAGTCAACAAAAAGGCACTTTAAGTCAAAGACCATAACTTGAGATTGGTAAATCAAAATGACATGGAACCAAAGGCATTGGTTAGAGGACATCAAGACCTTTCCAAAATGTCCAAGAACATGTTCATAGCTTCAAAATTGAGCAAGATATGCATTGGAGAAGTTGGGAAATTTTTGGGAACATTCAAAAGTCAACTTTGCCTAAAACACTTCATTTTTGCTAATGGGCCTCAAATTCTTTCTTGAATCTTTGCCCAAAGCCTATGCACGACCCATTGAACTTAATTTAATTTATTTTCTTATTTTTAATTAATTAATTGAATTTATATTAATATTAATTCATTTAATTGGTTTTAATTGTAGGAAAATTCAAAAGATATGCTTTTTAAATCTTTTTATGAAGAAAATAAGGCTAGGGCAAGCTGGCAATTTGTGTGCACCTCAAGGACCTCAAAATATCCATGATTGGCAAGGTTTTATGAAAGAAAAGATTGGAAAAGATTTGATTGCCAATCACATATGCAAACTTGAATACAATGGATTTATGGGCTTAATTCTAACCTAATTCTGTTCCAATACAAATACTGAAGTTAACCCTAGTGCTAAGGACACGAAATTGCTGCTAAAACTCCATAGCCAAATTGCAAGAATTCGAGAAATATTTGATAACTGAAATCAATATTGCAGGTGAATTCAAAGCATAAAAGTGGTTCCAACGTGTTGCTGACATTGCCAGGAATCTATAGCCATCAAGAACAAGTTCAAATACGCAAAGAATCAAAGAACACGAGTCACTCGGTTTGCCTTATTTTTCAAATCTGCATATCATATTTCATGCGCTTTTAATCCATTTTTTTGATTGGTTTGTGTTGTTAGGGACCTTCTGAAGCTAGTGAAACAGTTTAATTGAACTAAAGCGCACTGAATCCAAAATCACCATGAACAAATTCTAGGGTTCTTCAGTTTCAAATTTGGGGCTTTCTAAACCCAGAATAATTAGGACTAGTGATGCATATGACTGGATTCGTTGCAACAAGACGAAATCATTGACACTATCGCGCCCTTTTTATATTGCTTGTGTGCCTAATTGCTATTCCTGGAACTTTTGTTTTGTGGGGGTTTAAAACCCCCGCTATCTTGTTTATGTTTACAGGTGAAACGAAGAAGACAACAGGCGTGGCAACATGTAACTGGGTGATTCAAATGAGTGGCGCGCTTTTTGTGTTCCCAGCATAATTATTCCTTTTCATATATTATCTTTATTAGTTATTATGTTTACAAACAATTGCAGATGGCGTAGTGGTGGTGGACGTGTCTTGCAAACACTGGGACCTGGGTTCGATCCCCAGGTCCCCCATATAATTGTTCTTATTTTTTCCAAGGCGTTCCAATGAAGCGTTCAGCCAAAGTTCCATCATACACCCTCACGCCTAAGCTTTCCAAGTGGCCATGAAATCCATCCAGTGACCAGGAGGTGAAGACCAGGGTGTGTCCTAGTCAATCAACGTGCAGGCAATCAGGAAAGTCAACCAGGCTTGGTCTTCTTGGGCCAAAATTGCTTCAAAAAACCTCCACATGGGCCTTCACACCCCCTTTGGTTTGCCTTGTTTTATTTTTATTTTCTTTTCCCTAAATTCTTTTAATTGTTTAATTATTTTAATTAATTCACCACAAATTAATTTTTCCTAATAAAAATCAGAAAAATCAAAATTGTAAATATTTTAATTGTTTATTAATTTCACCATTAACTGATTTTTGTAAATAAATATTAATAACTAACTTAGCTTAATTTAGGTTTAAATTTTAATCCTTTTTCTTAATAAATAAAAATTGCATAGAATTAGGTTTTGACTTTTTATTTATTTATTTATCATTATTAATTATTATTTTTGTAAATAACATGAAAATTAATTAATTAGCTTAAATTAGGTTAACTTTAACATTTTCTTAATAATTAAAATAAAACTTAGAACTAGGATTTTCTTTTGACTTTAATTTCTTTATTTTCATTAAATACAAAAAAACACAAAAAATATCCTTCTTTAAATAATTAAATAATTAGTATTAGATTTAATTTTAATTTAATTTCAAGTAAAGGACAAAAGCTCTTAATTTCTCACAAGGGTCAAAAACCCTAGGACGTCTTGATTTTAATTCTTTCGCACGTTATCTTTATATTTTGATGTAATTGCTTCCGGAATGTAATAATAATTAGGTTTATTGTTTTTTTACTTTCCACATCTTTATCAAAAACGGGTCTTTGTTTTTTGGCGATGTATAGACCCACGCCTTGTAATAGCGAAGCTTTTACCTTTCCGTATTTTATTTTTCCGCACTCCTAACTTCTAAATTGCCTGAAAGAATATATGATAATTAAAAACAACTCGTAGCTCACAATTGCATGATCCAAGATAAATATTAACATGAAAACAACACACAAAGCACATGCCACTTCTAGGGTACGCCTCACTCGTTGCCTCGAAAGTGGTCGTCAAGTATAGGGTGTTTTAGAGGTCGCCCTCCTGTCTAAGATCCAGTTGCCTCGAAACGGTTGCCTCGGATAAAAAGGATCTAGGACATTAGGGTTACCGCTAAGGTGTCCTACTATTGCTTCGGTGACCACACATTGTCCCTTATAATGGAATTGACCCTAGTAACTCCAACGATGGTGCTACCTACCTCTCAATGGTGGGATAGCACTATCTAAAGGACTCTTACACAACCTAATTCCTTAGAGTAGGTAGATTTCTCATAGGTACTTGCTCTCTCAAAAACAAAAACGATCATTTCGCACTGACACTTTCAAAAAATTTTCAAACAAATTTTTCATACACTCTTGAGGACAGATACAAGAGTTACCTAGAATTTTTTCAAAACGAAACTTTTTCAAAACCCACACACACTTGAAAAGCAAACATCTTTTGAAAACATAAGAGCAAGTACCTAAGAGCCCATGGATAACCATGGATAGAAAGGGTGCTAACACCTTTCCTTTCTATAAATCTACCTCCCGAACCGAGAAACATTCTCGAAAAGGAATTTTGCTGTGCTTTTGTCCTTTCCATGTTGGAGAACATAAAAGACGGTGGCGACTCTTGCTTACCGCGACATTTCGCGAAACCAGCTAAAAACAGTCAGTTCTATTTCCACCGATCACAGAACTGGCGACTCTGCTGGGGATACTTTAAAGTGAGGTGTACCTTAGGATAGATCACACTTGTGTTTTCAATTGCTTTGTTTTGTTTGCTTTATTATTGTGGGCATTGTCTTGGAGTTTCATAGATCCTAACCCGGATCTGGGATACCCTTTTAGGTAGCATAAGCTGTGAGGGACCTGTCCGGCGTAGACCGACACAGGTGAAGCAGTGGCTACGTTGGTGTGGCACCTTGGTCTGTACCGATATCCCTTGTGTTGCAACGAGGAGAATATGGGTCTTCTGAGGAGTCATTAAGCACCAACCGACCTTAGAACCCTAATTTGACCCAACTTGGCCATAGAACAGTAGCAGTATGCTACACCTATTGAGGCTAAACTCTCGCGATGGTTCTGGCCACAACAAAAGATTGCGATGCTGGAGTTATGACCGATTGAGGGTAGTCAGTGATATTGGGATCCTCTAGAACCCGATTACTTTTGATAGGACAGGTCTTAACCAACAAACTGAAAGAGGGTAGTACCTGAACTTCAAGCTGGCCTAAACCCTAAGGGCTGTCTTGTGTGACTTGTGTGCCTTATCATGTTTGACTTTGTGAATACTTGTGGTGTGCTTTATCATAACATCATGCTATCATACCATTGCATGCATCCTGCATAAGGACTGACCTATTTCAAAGACAAGAGGGTTTCAACTTTGCTCTGTCTTGTAGGACATCATGATGCCTGTGCGAAGGAATACTATCCGGCTTAATTTTATTCACCCACCTGATTTGCTCGAAGAATTGGTTAGCAGAATTCCAAACACCACTTCCTTCATCCAGAGGCATGGTTCTCTTCTCGGTTTAGTCACTGCCAAATGGGACCAACAACTGATGAGTGTCTTGACCTAGTTTTATGATCCCTTGTACAATTACTTCACCTTTCAAGACTTCCAGCTGGTCCCTACCCTGGAAGAATTCTCTGATTTGCTTGGTATCCCTATCTTGGATCAGACTCCCTTCATTGGTTAGGAAAAGACTCTTAGGCTTGAGGAGATTGCTGCAGCTCTTCCCTTGACCAGCAAGGAGGTAATGGATAACTGGGTGACTAGAAGCAGAGTTAAGGGTTTCTTGGCCAAGTTTCTGATTGGTAAGGCTAACAGTTTCTGGAATGACTTAGACTTCAGGGCGTATGAAGACATTCTGGCTCTCTTAATCTATGGTCTAGTTTTGTTTCCTAATCCTGATAACTTTATTAATGTCAATGCCATAAGGATCTTCATGACTCGGAACCCTGTGCCCACTCTCTTGGGTGATATCCTGCAATAACTTTATGCTCGTACTACCCGAAGACGAGGGACCCTGTGGTGTTATACTCCTTTGTTAGTGAGGTGGTTTATTTCTCATCTCCCTAAGTTCGTGCTGAAGAACCAAGAAGGAAGAGGCTGGGCTCATAGGTTAATGTCTCTCACTGATAATGACATCGTCTGGACTCTCAGAGGTTTGGATGAGGTAGCTGTTATTGATCGTTGCGGAGAATATCCTAATGTTCCTTTGATTGGTACCCAAGGAGGAATCTCTTATAATCCATGTCTAGCTCTCCGTCAGTTTGGAAGAGCCAGAAGAGCAGGGCCTCATGAGATGTTGGTGCCTCACATCAGTTTCGAGTTTCAGGTAGATAGTGACGAGCTGCGTCGTAGATTCATCAAGGCCTGGGACAGAATTCACAAAGTTGACCCACATGAGTTGGGACCAAAGACTTCTCTACCTATGTAACCCTACTACAGATGGGTCCGCATCCGTGCTCAGAAGTTAGGTATGCCATATGAAGCTGTCAGGCCTGTCATTCTTGAATTTCCTGATAGAGACGGGGCTCTTCCAACTGTTCTCCCTCCTCAGATACCTACTGATGTTGATACACTAAAGAGGTCTTGGGCGCAACTACAAGAAGAACGGGATTCCTATCGGGAAAAGTTCAATGAGCAAGAATTAAAGATCCAGAAGCTGACAAAGCAATTGGAGAACGAGCGGGCCTTGAATGACTACATCCGTACTGAGAAGAAGAGACCCTGGGATCACTGATGAGCTTTGGATATTTCTTTTACAGCTTTATTTCCTTTTCAGTATTTTCATTCTTGTAACGCCTAAGGGCAATTTTCTTGAACAATTTAAATTCAAAGTTGAATCTAATAAAGTGCGCTTCATTTTTGTTTACAAAGTTGAATCCCGATTATCTTTGAAAACATAAATCATACGCATTCCATTCATCATGTGCATCACAGGTACTCTTCTTTTCAGGTTGCTTAATGTTCTTCGCTATTTATTTCAGCAATCATCATGAATCCTGAATCATCTACTGAGCAATCCATCAAGGCCCTCCAGGCCCAAAACGCCCAGTTCCAAGAGTTGATCATGAGTTTAGCCCAAGGTCAAGAGGAATTGAAGGCTCTGCTGGTAAAGAAGAAGAAGAAGAGAACTGTACTATTCAACACTGGACGGAGGTTTGGGAATACACTGAAAAATGAGGCTGATCAAGCTGGTTCTTCTGTAGGGAAAGGCAGTCCCCAAGGGGGAAGGGTTCCTAGTCCTGTGGTCTCTGACAACGAGACATATTTCAATGATGAGCAGTACCCTCCCGCTGAAGACAGGTACAAGCAGTTAGAGGATCGTCTGAGTGCCATGGAAATTCAACAGGTGCCTGGGTTGGATTTTGGAGATCTGGGTTTATCTTCTGGGGTGGTGATCCCACACAAGTTCAAGGCACCATCTTTCGCAAAGTATGACGGGGCTTCCTGCCCTAAGCTACATCTCAGATCTTATGTGCGGAAGATCCAACCGTATACTGTGGACAAGAATTTATGGATCCATTTCTTCCAGGAGAGTCTTTCAGGGACTCATCTTGAATGGTTCTATCAGCTGGATGGAACCAGCATTCGTAACTGGGAGGACTTGGCTACTGCTTTTTATAAGCAGTATCAGTACAATGCCGACCTCGCTCCTACATGTACCCAACTCCAGGGTATGTCGCTAGGATCGGGAGAAGGTTTTAAAGAGTACGCGCAGAAGTGGAGAGACCTGGCTGGCAGGGTGCAGCCACTGTTGACCGACCGTGAATTCGTGGACATGTTCTTGGGGACCCTGTCTGGGCCGTTCTTCAACCACCTGATTGGTAATTCTTCTGCAGGGTTTACAGACCTCATTCTGACTGGTGAGAGGATAGAAGCTGGTATGAAATTAGGGAAGATACAAAAAGGTGCGTCCTCAAGTTCTGAAAAGAAGCCTTTCAAGAAGGAAGCCAGTGCTGTGTATGGTCCCAGAAGACAAAATAAACCAGAACGCCGCCAAGCTGTCAATGCGGTAGTAATATCAAAGCCTGCTGTCGTTCCTCGGAAACCTAACCAACCAAGGGGTGAGAGACCCAGAAGAGAATACACTCGACTTAGTATGACCTTGTCTCAGATCTTGCGGCAACTGCTATCAACCAACTTGGTAACTATCAGAGAAGCTCCGAAGGTGGTAAACACAACATCTTCGAAGTATAACCCCAACGCCTGCTGTGCTTATCACTCTGATAGCCCGGGGCACTCTACCGATGATTGTTGGGCCCTGAGGAACAAGGTTCAAGACCTTATCGATGCTAAAGAGGTTCAGTTCGAGGCGCCCGAGAAGCCTAATGTGGTGACAGCTCCCATGCCCAATCATGGGGTGAATGCTATCGGGGATGGTGACGAAGTGGAGGAATCTGAGTTCAACAGTTGGATCTACCCAACGGCCGACAGTGGACCAAGCAACTGTACTGCAAAAGACTGCGTACCTGTTACTTTTGTTACTCAGTAATGAACTCCTTTGTTTTTAAATTTGTACCGAACAATAATTTGAAACTTTATAGCCCGGTGTCCTACCCGGGGCACCGTGGCTTCATTTGTGAGGGCTTATTACTTGTCATTTCCATATATCATGAATAAAAACATTGGACGTTTTTCGTATCTCAAATCTTGTGCTCCCTTTCTTTCTTTACATATTGTAAAACAGCTATATTTACACACACTCACTTATACAGGTTCCAATCCACTCTGGATCTCACTGGTAACGACTCTGCTACTGCCAGTTATGAGTTTGAAAATCCGATCAACTTAGCCGAAGACGAAGGTGAAGATGATTGTGAAGTGCCTGGCGAGCTTGCAAGACTGTTACTCCAGGAAGAGAGGGCCATTCAGCCACATGAAGAGCCAGTGGAAACGGTAAATCTGGGTACTGAGACAGACAGAAAGGAAGTCAAGATTGGCGCCAATCTAGAGCTCAGCGTGAAACAATGGTTGATTCAGATGTTGCATGATTATGTGGAAATCTTTGCCTGGTCCTACGAAGACATGCTTGGGTTGGCTACCGACATAGTGGTTCATCACCTGCCTACCAAGGAATACTGCCCTCCGGTTAAACAAAAGGTCCGCCGTATGCGTCCAGAGATGTCCGAGAAAATCAAAGCTGAGGTTATGAAGCAATTTGACGCCGGTTTTCTTGCAGTAACTTCTTACCCTCAGTGGGTTGCCAACGTGGTTCCGGTTCCGAAGAAAGATGGTAAGGTCCGAATGTGTGTTGACTACATGGATTTGAACAGGGCGAGCCCCAAGGATGACTTCCCCCTGCCTCATATCGATGTTCTGGTTGATAATACTGCTCAGCACAAGGTGTTCTCCTTCATGGATGGTTTTTCAGGTTATAATCAGATCAATATGGCTCCTGAAGATATGGAAAATACCACTTTTGTTACTCAGTGGGGCACCTTCTGTTACAAGGTCATGCCTTTTGGGTTGAAAAATGCTGGGGCAACCTACCAACGTGCCATGGTTGCTTTATTTCATGACATGATCCATCATGAGATAGAAATATATGTCGATGATATGATTGTAAGGTCCCAAACTCAGGAGGAACACCTTGACCACCTACAGAAGCTGTTTGACCGTCTGAAGTTGTACAAGCTAAGGTTGAACCCAAACAAGTGCACCTTCGGGTAAGATCTGGGAATTTGCTAGGCTTCGTCGTGAGCGACAAAGGTATTCAAGTGGACCCCGCCAAGGTTAAAGCCATACAAGAGATGCCAGTTCCCAAGACAGAGAAAGAATTCAGAGGCTTTCTAGGACGACTGAATTACATTGCCCGATTCATCTCACACCTGACTGCCACCTGTGAACCAATCTTCAAGATGCTGAAGAAAGATCAAGTAGTACGTTGGAACGATGAATGTCAGGCCGCTTTCGACAGAATCAAAGAGTATCTCCAAGAACCACCCATTCTTATGCCACCGGTTGAAGGGAGACCTCTAATACTATACCTGACAGTACTTGACAGCTCAATGGGGTGTGTGTTGGGGCAGCATGACGAGTCTGGCCGAAAAGAGCATGCCATTTATTACCTTAGCAAAAAGTTTACTGACTGTGAGACCCGATACTCACTGCTCGAGAAAACTTGCTGCGCTTTGGTATGGGCTGCTCGCTGGCTGAGACAGTATATGCTGACTCACACTACTCTGTTGATCTCAAAAATGGATCCGATCAAGTACATATTCGAAAAGCCCGCCTTGTCCGGAAGAATAGCAAGATGGCATATGATCTTGACAGAATATGACATCCAGTACACGACTCAGAAAGCAATCAAGGGAAGTGTATTGGCAGACCATTTGGCACACCAGGGAATAGACGACTACCAGTCAATGAACTTTGAATTTCCTGACGAGAACATCATGGTAGTGACTGATTGTGAAGTACCTGGACCGGACGAAGGACCTAAGAAAGGATCCCGATGGTCTATGCACTTTGACGGAGCCTCTAACGCTTTGGGCAACGGTATCGGCGCTGTGATCATATCCCCAAAAGGCAATCATACTCCACTTACTGCTCGGTTATGCTTCAACTGCACCAACAACATGGCGGAGTATGAGGCATGCATCATGGGTCTTCAAGCTGCAATCAACTTAAGGATCAAGTTTCTGAGTGTCTTCGGAGATTCCGCTCTTGTGATCAATCAGATCAAAGGTGAGTGGGATACGAAACACCAAAATCTCATTCCTTACAAAGAGTGTATGTTGATGTTGATCCCCCATTTCACGGAGATAACTTTTGAACACTTCCCAAGAGAGGAGAATCAGTTGGCGGACGCGCTGGCTACGATGTCTTCTATGTTCAAAGTCAAATGGGATAACGGGGCTCCCCAGATCATTATCTGGAAACTAGATGAACTTGCATATTGTTGTGATCTTGAGACTGAAGAGGTAACTGAAAAACCTTGGTATCATGAGGTGAAGAGGTACTTGGAAGCTCAAGAATACCCTGAGGGTGCATCTGTCAATGACAAGAAATTCCTGAGAAGGTTCGCTGCAAAGTTCTTCCTTAGCAATGGCATTCTATACAAGCGAAACCATGATTCAACCTTATTGCGTTGTGTGGATAAGACTGAAGCAGAAAGAATCATGGCAGAGCTACATGAAGGTACCTTCGGAACGCATTCCAGTGGACATACCATGGCAAAGAAAATCCTTCGGGAAGGATATTTCTGGTCCACAATGGAAGCCGACTGTTACCAACATTCTCGGACATGTCATAAGTGCCAGATCTATGCAGATAAAGTAAACGTTCCTCCAGTCCCTCTGAATGTCTTGACTGCACCTTGGCCTTTTGCAATGTGGAGCATTGATATGATCGGCGAGATCAAACCTACGGCATCCAACGGGCATCGCTTCATCCTGGTGGCGATCGATTACTTTACAAAGTGGGTTGAAGCAGCTTCCTACGCTACCGTAACCAAGAACGTCGTGGCACAGTTCATTCGGCATAACCTGATCTGTCGATACGGCGTCCCAGAAAGGATCATTACGGACAATGGTACCAATCTTAATAACAAGATGATCACTGAGCTCTGCGAGAAGTTCAAGATACAGCACCACAACTCTTCTCCCTACCAGCCGAAGATGAATGGAGCTGTCGAAGCGGAAAATAAGAATATCAAGAAGATTGTGCAGAAGATGACAGTGACCTATAAAGATTGGCACGAGATGTTACCGTTTTCTCTTCATGGGTACCGTACCTCATCACGAACGTCAACAGGGGAAACACCCTTTTCCTTGGTCTATGGCATGGAGGCAGTCTTGCCGATTGAAGTCCAGATACCCTCTCTCCGGATAATGAAGGATGCAAATCTGAGTGAAGATGACTGGATCCAGACTCGACTTGATCAATTAAACCTAATCGATGAAAAGAGACTCACTGCTATTTGTCATGGTCAAACGTACCAAAAAAGGATGATCAGGGCATTTAACAAGAAAGTCAGACCACAAGAGTATCAAGTTGGGGACCTGGTAATCAAGCGCATCATTCTTCCTCAAAGTGATCCCAGGGGCAAATGGACCCCCACATACAAAGGGCCATTTCTGGTTAAACATATCTTCTCAGGAGGCGCTATGATTCTAACCACCATGGATGGTGACGACCTTCCTCACCCCGCCAATGCAGACATAGTAAAAAGATACTACGCATGAATAAAAGACCCGTTAGGTTGACACGCCTAGGCAAAAATAAGGGCTTCCCGGCGAACCAAAAGGGTTCGGGAAAAAATAAGGGATGAAATGAAAAAATCTGTACACCCGACAAGTCGAAAACCTGAAAAGGCGGCTTGGGCAAAAATGGGTATCCCGGTGGACTGAAAACCCGAAAGGGCGGTCCAGGCAAAAGTTAGGGATAAGCGTAATACTATGTCTCAATGGATCACCTCGCATCCAGAATTTGGCATCAACTATCAGGTTCAGACGGCATCGATCAATCAGCTTCATCTTCAACTGAGCAGCAAAGTGATGAGACGCTTGAAGACATAAAGGCAATAGCAGAGTTGGAACCCAGTGGGACTTTTTCACATAGCTTATTTGTTTTCCTTTTCACAAAATGTATAAACTCTGTTGTTCGGCGGCGTTCTCTTACTAGGACATCAGCCTCTTGTACATAAACGCCTATTTACAGGCAAATTCAAAAATCAATACAAATACACTTTTCCAGACGAATTGCCAATTATTTTTCCTTTTTCTGTTTTGTTTTGCGAAGAACGTCCAATGTTCAATTTTTGATATATGCATTCGACACTAATTGCTAACTCATAAATATTTGCATACGAAACAAAGGATTAATTACAGGTGACATTAGAAACAGGAGCAATAATGAGTTGTCTAAGCGATCTAGTTGCTCTGTCCACCAAGGTACCAAGGTAAGTTCAGCTGAAGAATGTAACCAAGATACCTTCACTCCCCGCCGAGTAAGATTCAACAATTCTCCCCAAGCAGAGTTGGTCCCCCAGCAGCCCCTAAAAGGCACAGTATCTCCAGCAAGTCAGCAACACTCTCCCCGAGCAGAGTTAGTCTGCTGTCAGCCTTAAGGAAATTGGATTATCCCCAGAAAATCTCAATATTCCCCAACGGAGTATACAAACGTTCCTAACAAGCATCCCCGACAATCTTGATCTAAGATTGTTCCCGGGCGGAATACCGGACATCCCATTGGAGCCATTCCCTAATACAGTTCAAAAGACCCCCCAGGAGAGTTGAATCAATCTCCCAGTAGGAAGCTTATCCCCAGTAGATTCTGGAAGCTTATCCTCTGCAGAGCACGAACGCGTCTCCCCGGCTTTATTCAAAGGTTATTTCCCCACCAGGATATAACTGGGTTATCCTCAGCCAATTGCCACGGAAGGATCGTCCCCGACGAAGTTCTTCCTATTCCCCAACGGAGTTCATCAAATCCTTCAACATAACTCATCAATGGTATCCCCAGCGGACTTATCATCAAAATATCAGCGAAGTATCTCTTCCCACAGAGAATTTCCCCGCAAAATAATCTATTCAACCAAGTTTATTCCTCAACGGAGTCATCTTCTCCCGCAGGTTTATTCTCGCAACCGTCATCCCCCAGCGGAAACAAAGAGCTCTACTCTTCAACATCAGCCCAGGATTCAACAAACTCCCAGCATTCGTCAAGGATTTATTTTCCTAGACAAAAATACATTCATGAACATCACATCTTGATACATTATAGCATGCACATACGCATCATGAACATAAAATCTCATTTATTTTGAGAACATCACGCATTTCATATATCATGACATTGCATACAACTAATGTTTCGCCTTTTCAGGAAAAAGGTCAATACAAAGATGATTACTATCAACTGTCGCAATTCCAGATTCGATACCTGTATCTAGCCAGGGCATATCTGTGAGCGATTACGTGTGGATTCGACACCTGTATCTAGCCAGGGCATATCTGCATGAAAAATTCTGGACTCGATTCCTGCATCCAGCCAGGGCACGTCTGAAGAGTTTGAAGATTCGATTCCTATATCCAGCCAGGGTATATCTGTTGACGACTATTTCCAGATTCGATTCCTGTATCTAGCCAGGGCACGTCTGAAGAGTTTGAAGATTCGATTCCTGTATCCAGCCAGGGTATATCTGTTGACGACTATTTCGAGATTCGATTCCTGCATCCAGCCAGGGCACGTCTGAAGAGTTTGAAGATTCGATTCCTGTATCCAGCCAGGGCATATCTGTTGACGACTATTCCGGACTCGATTCCTGTATCCGGCCAGGGCACGTCTGAAGAGTTTGAAGATTCGATTCCTGTATCCAGCCAGGGCATATCTACATAAAGAGTTTTGAAGATCAACCCCTGTAACAGGCCAGGTAATTATCTTTCTTTCTCAGGTACGCAAGTTCTCGCTAAGGAATCTCTTACGTGATCGACACCTAGATGGCGTCTATAAGCCCATCCACATACCAACAGTCTCCAAATGGCATCTGTAAGCCCATTCCTGACAAGGTTCTGTCACACCTCTAGATGGCATCTATAAGCCCATCCTCCTATCCATCATCTCCAAATGGCATCTGTAAGCCCATTCCCGTCATCACACTGCTAACATTCTACTATGTGAGTGCAAATTTCTGGGCACTTTAGTGTTCAATCATCTTCCACCTTCGGATTACGAAAGGCACGCCAACCAATCTACCTCCCCAGGTCTAAGAAGATTGAACAAGGGCAACTGTTGTACCCCAAAATTTTCCCTCCCATATTCTTCAAGATTTGTCAAGATCAATCTCCAAATGGTTCAAAATCTCTCAAGGGTTGCACAGTCCAATTGCCTCCTAACACAGTCAAAATTAGGGTTTTGGTTCTTGCAAAGAAATTGAGGTTTTAAAGGGTCCAATAAAGTCCCATATGCCTATATACATTGTCAAGCATCTATATGTCAAGTTTCAAGGCTCACAGCATCTAATTGCACAGTCAAAAGCCCTAATTGCTTCATAGTCAACTGCAGGGGCAAAATGGTCATTTGACAGTCAAAAGTCAAAATTTTTGGTCAACATCTTATTTTGAAGCCACAATCATCATTTGATCAATTCTTGATCATGATTTCACAAGCATGGCTCACAAAGTCTCAAGATGTCAAAAGTTTCTATTTTTGGACAGCTGAAAAGTCAACTGCAAATTGACCAAGGCATAATTTTTTCATGGTTCATCAGAAAAATCCTATCCTAAGCTCATTTTGAAGGGGATGAAATTTCCTTCAACTCATCTTCACACTCCAAGTCCAATAAATCCTCTCACAAAAAGTTATCAATTTCAACATTATAGGTCATTTTCAAAAGTCAACAAAAAGGCACTTTAAGTCAAAGACCATAACTTGAGATTGGTAAATCAAAATGACATGGAACCAAAGGAATTGGTTAGAGGACTTCAAGACCTTTCCAAAATGTCCAAGAACATGTTCATAGCTTCAAAATTGAGCAAGATATGCATTGGAGAAGTTGGGAAATTTTTGGGAACTTTCAAAAGTCAACTTTGCCTAAAACACTTCATTTTTGCTAATGGGCCTCAAATTCTTTCTTGAATCTTTGCCCAAAGCCTATGCACGACCCATTGAACTTAATTTGATTTATTTTCTTATTTTTAATTAATTAATTGAATTTATATTAATATTAATTCATTTAATTGGTTTTAATTGTAGGAAAATTCAAAAGATATGCTTTTTAAATCTTTTTATGAAGAAAATAAGGCTAGGGCAAGCTGGCAATTCGTGTGCACCTCAAGGACCTCAAAATATCCATGATTGGCAAGGTTTTATGAAAGAAAAGATTGGAAAAGATTTGATTGCCAATCACATATGCAAACTTGAATACAATGGATTTATGGGCTTAATTCTAACCTAATTTTGTTCCAATACAAATGCTGAAGTTAACCCTAGTGCTAAGGACACGAAATTGCTGCTAAAACTCCATAGCCAAATTGCAAGAATTCGAGAAATATTTGAAAACTGAAATCAATATTGCAGGTGAATTCAAAGCATAAAAGTGGTTCCAACGTGTTGCTGACATTGCCAGGAATCTATAGCCATCAAGAACAAGTTCAAATACGCAAAGAATCAAAGAACACGAGTCACTCGGTTTGCCTTATTTTTCAAATCTGCATATCATATTTCATGCGCTTTTAATCCATTTTTTTGATTGGTTTGTGTTGTTAGGGACCTTCTGAAGCTAGTGAAACAGTTTAATTGAACTAAAGCGCACTGAATCCAAAATCACCATGAACAAATTCTAGGGTTCTTCAGTTTCAAATTTGGGGCTTTCTAAACCCAGAATAATTAGGACTAGTGATGCATATGACTGGATTCGTTGCAACAACACGAAATCATTGACACTATCGCGCCCTTTTTATATTGCTTGTGTGCCTAATTGCTATTCCTGGAACTTTTGTTTTGTGGGGGTTTAAAACCCCCGCTATCTTGTTTATGTTTACAGGTGAAACGAAGAAGACAACAGGCGTGGCAACATGTAACTGGGTGATTCAAATGAGTGGCGCGCTTTTTGTGTTCCCAGCATAATTATTCCTTTTCATATATTACCTTTATTAGTTATTATGTTTACAAACAATTGCAGATGGCGTAGTGGTGGTGGACGTGTCTTGCAAACACTGGGACCTGGGTTCGATCCCCAGGTCCCCCATATAATTGTTCTTATTTTTTCCAAGGCGTTCCAATGAAGCGTTCAGCCAAAGTTCCATCATACACCCTCACGCCTAAGCTTGCCAAGTGG
Source organism: Vicia faba (assembly GCA_948472305.1). NCBI lineage: Eukaryota > Viridiplantae > Streptophyta > Magnoliopsida > Fabales > Fabaceae > Vicia > Vicia faba. The sequence goes on from CATIWC010001263.1 coordinate 229,977, forward strand.
CCATGAAATCCATCCAGTGACCAGGAGGTGAAGACCAGGGTGTGTCCTAGCCAATCAACGTGCAGGCAATCAGGAAAGTCAACCAGGCTTGGTCTTCTTGGGCCAGAATTGCTTCAAAAAACCTCCACATGGGCCTTCACACCCCCTTTGGTTGCCTTGTTTTATTTTTATTTTCTTTTCCCTAAATTCTTTTAATTGTTTAATTATTTTAATTAATTCACCACAAATTAATTTTTCCTAATAAAAATCAGAAAATCAAAATTGTAAATATTTTAATTATTTATTAATTTCACCATTAACTTATTTTTGTAAATAAATATTAATAACTAACTTAGCTTAATTTAGGTTTAAATTTTAATCCTTTTTCTTAATAAATAAAAATTGCATAGAATTAGGTTTTGACTTTTTTTATTTATTTATCATTATTAATTATTATTTTTGTAAATAACATGAAAATTAATTAGTTAGCTTTAATTAGGTTAACTTTAACATTTTCTTAATAATTAAAATAAAACTTAGAACTAGGATTTTCTTTTGACTTTAATTTCTTTATTTTCATTAAATACAAAAAAACACAAAAAATATCCTTCTTTAAATAATTAAATAATTAGTATTAGATTTAATATTAATTTAATTTCAAGTAAAGGACAAAAGCTCTTAATTTATCACAAGGGTCAAAAACCCTAGGACGTCTTGATTTTAATTCTTTCGCACGTTATCTTTATATTTTGATGTAATTGCTTCCGGAATGTAATAGTAATTAGGTTTATTGTTTTTTTACTTTCCACATCTTTATCAAAAACGAGTCTTTGTTTTTTGGCGATGTATAGACCCGCGCCTTGTAATAGCGTAGCTTTTACCTTTCCGTATTTTATTTTTCTGCACTCCTAACTTCTAAATTGCATGAAAGAATGTATGATAATTAAAAACAACTCGTAGCTCACAATTGCATGATCCAAGATAAATATTAACATGAAAACAACACACAAAGCACATGCCACTTCTAGGGTACGCCTCACTCGTTGCCTCGAAAGTGGTCGTCAAGTATAGGGTGTTTTAGAGGTCGCCCTCCTGTCTAAGATCCAGTTGCCTCGAAACGGTTGCCTCGGATAAAAAGGATCTAGGACATTAGGGTTACCGCTAAGGTGTCCTACTATTGCTTCGGTGACCACACATTGTCCCTTATAATCGAATTAACCCTAATAACTCCAACGATGGTGCTACCTACCTCTCAATGGTGGGATAGCACTATCTAAAGGACTCTTACACAGCCAAATTCCTTAGAGTAGGTAGATTTCTCATATGTACTTGCTCTCTGAAAAACAAAAACGATCTTTTCGCACTGACACTTTCAAAAAATTTTCAAACAAATTTTTCATACACTCTTGAGGACAGATACAAGAGTTACCTAGAAATTTTTCAAAACGAAACTTTTTCAAAACCCACACACACTTGAAAAGCAAACATCTTTTGAAAACATAAGAGCAAGTACCTAAGAGCCCATGGATAACCATGGATAGAAAGGGTGCTAACACCTTCCCTTTCTATAAATCTACCTCCCGAACCGAGAAACATTCTCAAAAAGGAATTTTGCTGTGCTTTTGTCCTTTCCATGTTGGAGAACATAAAAGACGGTGGCGACTCTTGCTTACCGCGACATTTCGCGAAACCATCTAAAAACAGTTAGTTCTATTTCCACCGATCACACTTAGCAAAACATTTATTGACTGTTAAACAAGATACTCACTGCTCGAGAAACCTTGTTGCGCTTTGGCATGGGCTGCTCACCGACTAAGACAATATATGTTGACTCACACTATCTTATTGATATCTAAACCGGATAATCTCAAATACATATTTGAGAAGCCCGCTCTCTCTAGAAGAATAACAAGATGGCAAATGGTCTTGACCGAATACGACATCCAGTATACTACTCAAAAGGAAATAAAAGGAAGTGTACTAGCTGACCACTTGGCTCATCAGGCTGTAGACGATTACCAGTCAATGAATTTTGAGTTCCCGGACGAGGACATTATGCTAGTAACTGATTGTGAAGATCCTGGAGCGGATGAAGGACCTGAAAAAGGATCCAGATGGACTATGGTCTTTGACAGAGCTTCCAATGCACTCGACAATTTCATTGGAGCTGTGATTATCTCCCCAGAAGGCTTCCATACACCCTTCACTGCCAGACTATGCTTTAGCTGTACCAATAATATGGCCGAATATGAGGCATGCATTATGGTTATCAAGGCTGCTATTGACATGAGGATCAAGTTCTTACAGGTATACAAAGACTCAGCCTTGGTAATCAGTCAGATTTGGGAGAATGGGACACAAAGCATCATAATCTCATCCCTTACCGAGAGCATGAGTTGACATTAATTCCATATTTTGAAGAAGTTACCTTTGAACATATTCCACGAGAAGAAAGTCAGTTAGTGGACGCACTAGACACCATGTCATCCACATTTAAGGTTAGGTGGGATAATGAAGCCCCTCAGATCACTATTGAAAGATTAGACGAACTGGCCCACTGTTATGAGATTGATGCTGATGGAGTAGAGGAAAAGCCTTGGTTCCAAGAAGTGAAAAGGTATCTTGAAGATCAAGAGTACCCTGAGGGAGCATATGTCAATGACAAAAAGTTCTTAAGAAGGTTCTCTGCTAAGTTCTTCCTGAGTAACAGAATTTTCTACAAGCACAACCATGATTCTACCTTACTGTGGTGTGTGGACAAGAGTGAGGCAGAGAAGATCATGGAGGATATGCATGAAGGTACCTTTGGCACCCATTATAATGGGCATACAATGGCTAAAAGGATCCTACGGGCAGGATACTATTGGTCTACTACGGAAGCAGATTTCCATCATCACTCCCGAACTTCTCACAAATGCCAAATCTATGCTGACAAAGTACATGTACCTCCGGTTCCACTAAATGTCTTGACTGCTCCTTGGCCATTCTCAATGTGGGGCATTGATATGATTTAAGAGATTAGACCTACCGCTTCCAATGGACATCTCTTCATCCTTGTTTCCATTAATTACTTCACGAAGTGCGTAGAGGCAACCTCATTTGCTTCCGTTACCAAGAACGTTGTCGCACGGTTTATCAGGCACAACATTATCTGTCAGTATGGTATCCCAGAAAGAATTATCACAAATAATGATACCAAACTCAATAATACTATGATCACCGAGCTCTGTATGCAATTCAAGATCCAGCATCATAAATCTTCTCCTTACCGACCAAAGATGAATGGCGCTGTGGAGGATGCCAACAAGAATATAAAAAATATTATATAGAAAATGAAGGTAACGTATAAAGATTGGCACAAGATATTACCCTTTTCTCTTCATGGTTACCGTGCCTCAGTGCGCACGTCAACATGGGAAACCCAGTTTTCTCTCGTATATAGTATGGAAGCTGTCTTACCCGTTGAAGTCCAGATCCTTTCTTTGAGAATCATGAAGGATGTAGGTTTAAACGAATACGAATGGATTCAGACTCGACTTGACCAATTGAACCTAATTAACGAGAAGAGGCTCACAACTGTTTTTCATGGTCAGATGTACCAGAAACGCATGTCCATAGCTTTTAACAAGAAGGTCAGACGTCAGGTATATCAAGTGGGTGACCTAGTAATCAAGCGCATCATCCTGCCATAAGGTGATCCCAGGGGCAAGTTGAATCCTACATACGAAGGACCATTTGTGATAAAGAACATGTTTTCCGGTGGAGCTATGGTATTAACCACCATGGACGGTGACGACCTTTCACACCCGACAAATGTGAACATAGTTAAAAGATATTACGCATGAAAAGAGACCCACTAGGTTGACTGGACTAGGACAAAATAAGGGCATCTCGGAGAACCAAAAGGGTTCGGGCAAATATTACGGATATATATATATATATATATATATATATATATATATATATATATATATATATATATATATATATATATATATATATATATATATATATATATATATATATATATATATATATATATATATATATATATATATATATATATATATGTACACCCGGAAAGTCGAAAACCTGAAAAGGCGGCTTGGGCAAAAAAGGGTATCTCGGTGGACTGAAAACCCGAAAGGCTGGTCCAGGAAAAAATTAGGGATTAAAAGCGTATAACTATGTCCCGTTGGATCACCTTACAACCAACCTTCAGTGTCAACTATCAAGTTCAAATGGTACTACTCAATCCAGTCAGCTTCGCCCAAGCAGCAAAGTGATGAGACGCTTGAAGATATAAAGGCAATAACCGAATAGGAACCCAATGGGATTATTTCACATAGTTGTTTTTCTTGGTATAGTATTTTATATAGTTTTCATTCTTATGACCATATTCTCTTATTAGGATGTCTGTCTCCTTGTATAAAAACGCCTATTATAGGCAGACTTCTTCAGATTAATACAAAAGCTATCTCTTTGAAAGCACAAAACTATTTGTTTTTATTTTTCTGTTTTGTTTTGCAAAAACATCCAATGATTATTTTTAACATATACATTTGAATATGATCACCGTTTACAAATACATGCATACAAAACAGAAAGACAATTACTAATGGCTTTGAGAAACGGGACAATGCCTAAAAAGTCATCTGCAAATCCCCGTAGATACATCCCACAATAGATATAGAGACATAGACGTACTCCTGCGAAGTCATAGCCATATCCTCAGCATACAGTCTAATGATGCCAGAGGTTTCGATATCCCCTACAGAGCAAGAGTCTCCAATCCTCTCCCTAACATCTTGAAGAATTCCTCAGCCTGGTTCTTAAACTTCTTGGGTTCCCCAACAAGGCTTCATAAAATCCCCAAGCAGTTTAGAGTTATCTTTCCCCAGTAGAGTTTATTTCTCTAGCCACGGAAATCCATCTCCCAGTAATTCAACTTAAACAAGTAATGAAGAATCACATTCTTCATCCCCAGCAGTAGTCAAAGATTTATTTTCCCCAGTCCAATGACACTGCAAATAACAACTAATTAGTTCACATATTGCATTCATACATCATTTTAAAAACGTCATAGCATATGCATACAAAATGCATATAGCACAATCTCATTTATTTTGAGAACATCATTACACAATATGTGTCATGCATCATGACATTGCATACAACTAATTCTTTAACTTTTCAGAAAAGATCAACAAACAAATATCATCATCAATTTTCAACAAGTTCCAGATTAATTCTTGAAACAAGACAGGGCAACTATTTAAAGTAACAGCTCATCAATCACTGCTAAGCATGAACCTGACCAGATAGTAGTTAACATCAAATACAATTTATTGTGAAGCCTGGAATCTGACCAGATAGCAGTTTACAACACTGCGAAGCCTGGACCTGGCCAGATAATAGTTAACATCATTGTTGAAGCCAGGAATCCGACCAAATAACAGTCAACCTACAATTCAAGACACTATGAAGCCTGGACCCGACCAGATAACAATATAGGTTTTTGCGAAGCTTGAAGTCCAACCAGATAGCAGTTTACTCTATCAATTACTAAATCCTGGACCTAACCAGATAATAGTTCAAGTCACTGAAGCCTGGAATCCGACCAGATAACAGTTCAAGCTACTGTGAATCCTGGATTTCGACCAGATAATAGTTTAAGTTGCTGGGAAGCCTGGAATATAACCAGATAATAGTTTAACTTCATCAATTACTTCGAAGTCTGGAATACGACCAAATAACAATTTAACTTTGTTTTTCTGTAAAGCCTGGAATCCGACCAGATAGCAATTTGCTTTATCCTTTCATCTAAGTTGTTGCGAAGCCTGGAATCCAACCAGACAACAGTTAACATTAAGAAAGTTACTGCAAAGCCTGGAAACCGACCAGATAACAATTAATTTTATATTTCCCAGTAATTCATTGTGAAGCCTGGAATACGACTAGATAACAATCAACTTTATTATCCTCAACAAGTTACTGTGAAGCCTGTATTTCGACCAGATAACAACTAACTTTCATCTCTCCAGTCAAGAAATAACTCCCAATAGAGTATTGGACAACTAAAGCCCCTGAACTCTACTCCCCAAACAGAAATCAACATTCCCCAACGGAGTCCTTCTCAAACAACTAGTTATGGCAACTAGTTATCCCAAGATCAACATTTCGACCAAAGATTTATTCCGATGTTTCTTTCAGCTCAAAGTCAACATTTTAGATGGCATCTATAATCCCATCTCTGAAGATTCTCCGCCATCTTCTCCAAATTGCATCTTTAATCCCATTCCCTATATCATCAAAAGGCAATGTTACTTCATGTATATGCGAGTGCAAATTTCTGGGCACTCTAGTGTTCAATCATCTTCCACCTTCAGATTATGAAAGGCAGACAAGCCAATCTAAATCCCCAGGTTTAAGAAGATTGAACAGGGGAAGCTGTTGCACCCTAAAATTTTCCCTCTCATTTTACTCAAGACATGCTCATTAAGGTCCTCAATTGCTCAAGATTGACCAAGAATTGGCCAGACAAATTCTCCTCCTAAGCAATGAACTTCCAACTAGGGTTTCACTTCTCATAAAGAATTTTGGGTTGCAAATGCTTAAAGTGATTTTTATGGTCCGTAATATGACCTCAAGAATGTCCATACCAAGTTTCATGGCTTGCACTACAAGCTTGCTCATTCAATTGCTCAAATACTTGGAAATCAATTGTACTAGGTCAAAAGTCAACTATGACCAATATACAGTCAAACTTCAATTTTTTTGGGAAAAATAACCGTTTTGAAGTGATATCCATCATTTGATCAAGGGTTGATCATGATTACCCATGGAATGCTCTCAAATCATCAAGAAGCCAAAAGTGCCAAATTAGGGTTTCCTAGAGAAAGTCAACTGAACTTTGACCAGGCATAACTTTCACATGCTTCATCCATTTTGCCCCAACAAAAGCTCAATGTGAAGAAAATTCAATTCCCTAAAACTTTTTTTATCTATCAAGTCCAAGAAATGTATCATTTGGAAAATACTAGCTCATACATTACAGGTCATTTTCAGAAAGTCAACAAAAGACACTTTTTTCCAAGATCACTTACATCAAGATAAAGTCTTCAAATGTAAAATTTATCAAAATATAAATTGAAGGAGACGTCTTGGGATTTCCAAAAATTCAAAGACCATCTTGATTTTATAAAAATTGAGCAAGTTATGGCTTCCACAAGTTGAACAATTCTCAAGAAAATACATGAAGTCAACTTTGGGAAAATTCATTTTTAAAGTTAGTGGGCCTAACTTTTAGGGCCTAAACATGTTCATGGCATGTCTAAGGACCTATAAATTATTTCTTAACTTGCATTTCCATTTTACCTATTATATTCACTTTTTATTCAAATAAATATAAAATAAAATGAAATAAAATATGAGATAAATGGGCCAAATCTATGGATGGCCTCTTAAGGCCCAAGATAACTCATGTAAGGATGTATCGTGACAAAGAGAACGTGCAAGCCAGGAGTGGAAAGAATATTCAAAAATGGAAAGTTTGGAAGCAAATTGAAACACCATGATTGCATTGGATTTATGCCATATTTGTTACCCTAATCTTGTCTCACATATATACACATCAATTCAGAAGTGAAAGGGCATACACAGCTACTTCACAAAGGCTAGGGTTTTTATTCAAAAAATTCCAAAGAAAGGTGCAACCTATTTCTGCACGGTCGAGCTTCCCTCAGGCCAAACCAAGCATTCTATCCATTCCCTGGAGATCCCAGGAGCTTACCCTGACTCTCCTTGAAGCCCAACACACGCAGGAATCACCACCTTCAGTCATCACCATTTTGGTAAATTCGAAAAATCAAATCTTTATTTTTATGCGTTGTTGAAAGTTTTTATATGTGTGTATGAGTTTATGGGCATCATTAGAACATCTTAAGAGCATTACATGGAGTGCATGGCGTCTAGGTCGTGACATGCCATTTTCAAACCGTGTTAGGGTTTTTGGTTTGTAACTCAAAATACATGGCTTTCAGGCCAAGCTAAGAAAATATTCGAACTCAGGGCGCGATTTTATGTAGGATAGGACCCTTAACTATTCGTGGATCTAACATTTTCATAGGTTTTCAAATTTTGATTGATTGGAGAAGACGACTGCAGTTTAACTCCGGCGTCTCTGGCTTCTGTTGACTCCGACGAGGCTTTCATGGCCAAACGATTGTTTCTGATTCGCCCATTCAAATAATTAGGGCCCATTGAACGCGCGTATGTTAGATGACATGGATTTAGCCCGCGTTTACATTATATTGTTTTGTCTTATTTAATGCAACGAATGAACAGGTTGGCTCAGTGGACACAAGCATGCATATAAGGCATACTCCCTTCAGGTATTGGGTTCGATCCATGCGCGAGGGAGTTTTATTTTACTCATATTTCCTTGCAGATCCAGTGTTCACGAGTTATATGCACGCACCATATGCCATCAAATCACCACCATAAGATCTCAATTGACCTGGATCTAGTGTTCTACGCGCACAACCCATGATGCACCTCCTAAAGGCCACCATAGGGGATCACGCAGCATAGTCTAGGCCTCCTTAAATTGGGCTTGACAAAATCCAATTCACACACCCCAACTCCTCTTACATCCCAGGCCCATGTTTTTTTATTTATTTCATTTATTATTTTAATTAATGATTTCTTTAAATCTTTTTATTTATTTAATCAGTAAATCAAACATAAAATCACAAAAAATAGATTTTAGGATTTTCTTAATTAAACTTAATTTTTGTAAATTAACTTATTTAATTATTTTGACTTTTCTTATTTAATCTTAAAATCAGTTAGAATTAGGACTAATTACTTTCAATTCTTTTCATAAATAAAAATGCCAAAAATATTAGATATACTTTAGAATTAATTTTAATTTATAATTTTATTTTCCTTTTTGAGTAATTAGATTTAATTTAATTTATTATTTTCCCCAAATAAACAAAAAAACAACAAAAAGATTCTCCTCTTTACTTAGAAATATTTTAGGGTTTTAGACGTCCTTTCTAATTCACGCGCGTTCATTGTTTTAGCATTATTATTTTTGTTCATATTATTGTATCTGATTACTGGATGTAATAGACTTAACTAGGACTTTACTTTTACTGCTTTATTACCCCAAGTTTTGGACTTGTAATTATTCCCCTTCCCCGAAGCCTTGTAATAGTTTAGGATTTACATTTTCCGCACTTTAAATTCCTGCAACTTTTAAACTATTTAGATGCATGATAAATAGGTTTGTATCGCAAGAGATTAAAATCAAATGCTAGAAAACCTAATGCAAAGACAAAATAATTGAAACACAACGCACTTGCACATGCGCACCTCTAGGGTACCCCCATTTCGGTTGCCTTCGGAAATAAAACAGTCACAACTCTCGAAACGTGAGATATTTTAGTGGCTATTATGATACGGTGGTAGAACCGACCATTGTACTGGTTTTGCGTTTGTATTTGCAAATGTTACGGTAAGCAAGAGTCGCCACCGACTTTTCTTTTATCCAACAAAGGAAATGGTGAAAAGAACAGAAAAAGACCTTTCGAGATTATTTTTGAGTAAGGGGGTAGATTATGGAAAGGGAAGGTGTTAACACCCTTTCCATCCGTAGTTATCTACGGGCTCTTAGATGCTAGCTCATTTGAAAATACCTTTATGTCTGTGTGTTTGAAAAAGTATTTTGAAAAGATGCCTTAGTGCGACGAACTTTGTAATATTTCTCGTGTTGTTGAAAACGTATACAAAGTGTCTTTGAAAGATATTTAGAAAAAAATGTATGTGTGGAAAATTGTTTTATTTGAGAAAGCATCTAAGAACTATCTACCTAATTGAAAAGGTTTGTTCTTTTCCTATTTTCCTTTAGACAGTGCTATTCTACTATTAGTGAGTAGGTAGCCCTATCGTTGGATGTTTGAGGGACAATCGAAGGGACATTTGTACAGTCACAAAGGCAACTGGGCAAGAAACCTTAGTAAATACCCTAGGGTTTTAAGATCATACCGAGGCAACATCGAGAGGGTAATTTTTTATCTTTTAAACCAGAGGGTGGCCACTAAAGTCTCTCACGTTTCAAGAGTTGTGAATGTTTATCCGAAGGCAACCGAAGTGGGATAAACCTAGAGGTGCACATGTGAAATTATGTTTGTATTCAGTTATTTGTCTTGTGTTAGGTTTGCTAGCGTTTTGATTATTAATCTCTTGCCTTACAATCTTATTTATCATGCATATAACAATTAATAGTTTGCAGGAATTTAAAATGCAGAAAGATAAATCCTAAACTATTACAAGGCTTCAGGGAGGGGAATTAATTACATGTCCAAAATAGGGAATAAAGCAGTGAAATAACTTCCTAGTTATAGCTATTACATCCAGTAGACAGATACAATAACATGAAAAGGTAAAAATAATATGAAAGAATTTAAGAGTGCGCGAATTGAAAATAACGTTTAAAACCCTAATGTACTTCTAAGTTAAAAGAAAATCTTTTGTTATTTTGTTTATTTGGAAAATGTTATATTAAACTAAATCTAATTAATTAAAAAAACAAGAAAGGAAAGAAAATTAAAATTAATTCTAAGACAACCTAATATTTTTATATTTTTTATTTATGAAAAGAAATGAAATCAAATAAATCCTAAGTCTATTGATTTTAAAATTAAGGAAATAAGTTAAAATAATTAACTAAATTAAATTATTAAAATATAAAATAAAACCTAATTCTAAGTTATTTATATATTTTTTATGTTGATTAAAAAATCAAACTAAAAGAAAAAAAACAAAAAAAACAAGTATAAATGGGCCAGGCAGCAAAAGTAAACAGGGGGGGGGGGGGTGAGATCTGGAATTTGTTTGGGCCCAAACAAATAGAACCTAGGAGCTGCATTGGATTTTATGTTGCTAGCCCTTGAGAGTCTACCATGAAGCCGCATGTTTGGGGGCGCTGGATCTAGCATTGTATGGATCTGATGGTGCTGATCTGATGGTACATGGTGTACACGTAGGATCACATCATACTGGATCTGCAAGAAACATGTTAGAAAACTAAAATACACAACCTGGATATCGAACCCAGGTCCTTCTCATTGCAGCGTGTCTTCTTCATCAACCGTGCCAGCTTGCCATTCGTTGATACACATGAAACAACAATATTATCTTAGAAAAACAATGTAGTAGTGATTTAAACATAAAATTCGTGCGCTCCCTTGCCTGATGTTAACGGACGAAGAGACGTCGGAGTCAAGCTTTGGTCGTCTTCTCCGATGTATCACAACCTGCAAACATACATAAACGTGAAATTAAATCAAAATAAGTGACCATATCCCACGTAAAACCAACTCCTGAATCCAAATCTGGGGTCTGTTCGGCCTGAAACAATCTAGATTCTGAGATACAGAAGGAAGTTCAGATCATGCCCTAACAATGGCACGATATTATTCTGACACCTTAGCTTACATGTAACGCGTCCAAACAATCATAAACACCATAGGTAGCATGGACAAATGAGCAGTATGTATTTAAATCATGTATTGAGTGAGTTTGAGATCAAACATATATTACCAAATTGAGCGATCGTGTGAGGGTGCTTTCGCGTGTGTTGGAACTGCTTAAGGCCTGGGAAACACTCCTGGGACCTTCAGGGAGTGAGTAGTGGGCCTGGTTTGGACTGAGGATACTTGCGCTGTCAGTTTTGAATTTTCATAATTTTGGAACTTTGAGAATTCGTGTGGCTGTTTCAGGGAAATGAGTGCGTGTCTTAAGCTTGCATTTGGGTCTGGTATTTATAGAGGGATATGAGACTGATCCAATATGGAAAGAATCAATGCATTTGATCATGGTTTGAATACAAAATCATAATGTAAAATCAAGCTTCTCAAATGCACTTTTTTTTTATGAAAGACAAACCATTTTGATAAGAAGGCAAAGATTATTGATCAAGCTAAAAGCATCTGTGGATAAAGTCTTTGGTTCAAGCACTTAGCAAATTTCAAGGTATAATGATAATACTTACTTTTAACTTAAGACATAGATGCTCAATGGTCAAAAGAAATATTTTATCTTGTCCAAACTTTTACTCATGTTTTCTAAGCAAAAATTCAATTTTTACTTAGGTGCAATCGATTTGCATATTGGTGCAATCCATTGCATGCTTCATGTTTTCAAAGTATTCACTACTGTTTCTAAGTGCAATTGATTTTCATGTTTGTGCAATCAATTGCTCTCAATCAATTTTTGCTACTGACTTCAAGTGCAATCAATTTACACACTTGTGCAATCGATAGCTCACTCAAAATATTTGAATTTCTAGCTGTTGAAACCCCGTGCAATCGATTTACACAAGGGTGCAATCGATTGCATGCTGAATGAATTTGAAAAACAGTAGCTTTACTCATGCCTGTTCATAACACCATTTCATGGAAACCGTTCACTCAATCTTGGAAATTGTTCATGATTCATTTGCAGAATTATATGCTGTTTCAAAAGGGTACTCTGAACATATAAATACTCATTTTCAAAATCATTTGAAGTACCTCTTCCAATCATATTTTCTGAATTTCAAAAATCAAACTCAAGCTTTTATACACTTTCATACACAAGTTTTCTACACACTTTCACATATTGTCAACCAGAAAACATTGAGAATTATATATCTTGAGTCATTGTATACTATTGTTATTGGAAGAGAAGATCAATTCATTGATAAAATCACTCAAAGTGATCATTTCTACACAAACTCACTCAAATCAAATTTTGCTATATACTTGCTTATTTTTCAGGATTGTTGAAAATAAGTTCAAGTGGTTTTGTAAATCTTGTTTCTCCAGGATTGTTGGATATAAGTAAAGTCACTTTGAGAGGATTGTTCTCATTGTTGACATAGTGAAAATCCAAGAGGACTGTTCTTGGTGGTTTTATTGGTTAGAGTCTTGTATAGAAGGACTAGGGTGTCTTGTCTAGAGATTTAATAATAAGGAAATCTCTTTCATATTGAAAGGGGACTAGAGTACTCTCGGACTGTAAGGGGAACCCGGATACATCTTTGTGTTCTTTACTTTTCCGCATTTGACACTTTCATCACTAGTCATAAACCAGAAAAGAAAGAAACACATTTGTAAACTCATGCACTAAACTAGAAAAATAATATCCATCATCACAAAAACGGCAAAACTTTTAAAGTACCTAATTCACCCCCATCTTAGGCGCACTTCTTACTTACAATTGGTATTAGAGCAGGTTATAAATAACAATTTCCTAAAAGATCCAGAATGGCTTCCGCTAATCAAAATCTCATTTTCAGAGATGGTGGTAGTAACAACAAGCCTCCTCTATTTTGTGGTGAATATTTTGACTTCTGTAAAATACGCATGAAGGCACATCTAGAAGCACAAGGAGAAGAAATATGGGATATCGTCGAGAATGGTCCATTTATTCCTATAACGGTAATCAATGGTGCTGGCTCAACAAAGCCTAAAGCTGCATGGGACGAAGATGATAAGAAGAAGGTTCTCTATGATAAAAATTCAATAAATCTTCTTCAAGGTTCACTTAGTATGGATGAATTCTTTCGTGTCTTGGCATGCAAAACAGTGAAAGAAATATGGGATACCTTGGTAGAAACTCATAAAGGAATAACTGAAGTTAAAAGATCGAGATTAAACACATTGAGTCAAGAATACGAACTATTCACAATGCAGCCCTGTTGCACCCCAAAATTTACTCTCTTGATCTAAGCTTATGTTTCATCAATATCATATTGCATTGCATTCATACATTGTGATGGGATCAAAGTACTTTGGTTATCCAGTCTTCCTCAAGCTTTGAAGGTTGATTGCATTAACAAGTTGCTCAAGTATAATCTTATTATCTAAACCTCTGGATCTTTCAAGCTCAAAAGTTATTGCACATCTCAAGATATTTTATCCATCTCTTTGGATCATCAGAGGATTGAAGTTTGTGTTTGATTATAAGAAGAGTCACTCTTTTGATTCACCAGTCAAATTAGGGTTTTGTTTGAGCAAGGCTATTGATCAATGTACAAGTCTTGATTTAGAAGCTACAACATCTCATTGGTATTTGAAAAGTATTTGTACAAGAATTTGGTCAAGATCATCAAAGGATTTGAAGTTTTTGAGATGATTCATCAGTCTCCTAAAGTGTTGACCAAAACTAGGGTTTGGGATTTCATCAAGATTTCTTGAAAATTTTGAAGTGAAACTTTGTACATGGCCTATATATGTTTGAAAGATCATATGTTTGAAGTTTTGATCATAAATTTTGAAGGGAAGTGGATCAATTGATTCAAAGGGGCAAAATGGTCATTTTGGTCAAAATCAGTCAAAGTCAAGGTTGACCAAGTGAACTTTTGGCCAACCATCAATTCAAGGGTGTAATTTTCATATTTCAAGTCCATTTTGATCATTGGATCAAAGATATTAAGGTTTGGGTTGAAACTGGTTCTTGAAGAAACCCTAAAAGTTTCTAATTTTGGAAAATAAGGACTTAATTTCAAAAATTCATACTTTATTCACCTTTGATCAAGAAAATGCAAATGAAGTATGCTAGGAAAGCTAAGAGGATGATATTTCATATCCTTTTGGTCTCATGTCCAAATTGGCAAGGAATCAAGAATTATGGTCTTTGGAAGTCACAAAATTATAGGTCATTTTCCAAAATTAGTGAATTTCGAACTCAATTTTGAGAAACTTAATGGAGTCAATTGCAAAAACTCAAAACTAGGGGATTGTAGATATTTTCATTACCTTTCTAAATTGTACTCATTTGTGTCAAAATTTAAAAGTATAAGCAAGTTATGGACTTTGGAATTTTGAGGCATTTTATTGAAACTTGACAAATATGCAAAATGGCCATTTCTTGCAAAGTCAAGTTTTAGCCATTCCTTTTGCTTATAATCAAGCCCATGAACAATTTGTGACATGCTGAGGCCCATCACACTCACCATTTCGTGCCACATTTGGTTTTGCACTTGTTGGATTGAAAATATCACAAACTTGCCAAATTTACAAAAACAATAGCATGAACTCATCATAAGGAATCAAGGGCCAAGATTTGGTGGATCAAAATCTAAGTAAGAAAGGCCTCAAAGGCAACTGAAATGAGGAAAAACGCACGAGGCATTAGCATGTTCAGAATCTCACGTTTCAACATAGCAAAATTTCCAATTGGGCAAGGCACTCGTTTTGAAGCCCATTTCTCTTGAAAAACCTATTCTACATGTCATATATAATGAGAAGAAAGCGCTGAAGGCGAGAGAGAGAGCTCATAACGTCCAAATTCCAGATCTGAATTCAGAATTTCCATAACTGCATTTTTTTTCCAAATCTCAAGTTTCAGTGGTGCATTTGGAGTTTTTCTTCTTGCTTCTTCATCCTCAAGTGCTAAGGAAGCTAAAGCAAGCTTTGAATCGCATCTGGAGCAAGAGAATTGAGCTTTCAGATTTGGAATTGAGGTAGGATCATTCAACTTCGATTCTTGAAATGTAGCCGTTTATTGTTGAAATTAAGCATGAATATCTGTTTGTGGATGTTATATGAATGATTCTGAAGCAATTTGAGTTCTCATTTTGGTGTATAATGCGTGTTTGAAATCTCTGCAACTCTGAATTTTCACTGAGTTTTTGACAATTTCATGTTGAGATTTCTGGATCCATGGCTGTCTATTTGATGTGATTCGAATTGTGTTTAATTCCTTGCCATGTTAACTTTAATTTGCACTTGGTTTCATTGATTTTGGTGGAGAAATGAGTATGTATGATGGATCTGAACATGAGCACTAGAACAAGTCTTGCGTGTGTTTTGAGTTGGTCCGAATGTTGAAGATGTTGTGGTGGCGCATTTTAATTGGTCCATTTGAATATTTGTCTTATTTGAATTATTTGTTTTATTTAGTATTAAGTTTGATTTTATTGTGATCAAAATATTTTCAAAAACCCTGAAAAAATTACCATAGGCCAATAATAATTTCTAGTTTTTTTGGAATTTTTCAACATGTTTTGATTGGTTTAAAAATTAATGAGTTTAATTATTTGTTTGTTTAAAGATTATTTTTATTTTAATAGTCCCTTTGATCTAAAAATTCTACAAAAAATATTTTAGACTCATAAAATGATTTAGAAATTGATTCTGAAATTTGTTTAGCATTTTTCTATTTTTTGATTAGAAATTTAATTTCAAGAGTTTATTTGAAATATTTGTTTCATAATTTTGGTTTTAATACATCCTTTAATTAAAAAATTCTCAAAAAAATCATGCAAGCTTGTTTTTAATCATAGAGTTTGAATATATTTTTATTTTGACCTTTTTGTGATTTTGGATAGGGTTTTCATTTTTGCCCTTAAATAATGGTTTAATTGTTAATTGTTTGTATAATTTTTATTTTAATATTTCCTTTAATTCAAGAATTCCAAAGAAAATCAGAGATGTGTGTTTTTAGTTCTAATATTTGAATATAATTTTGGTTGGACATTTTTCTGATTTTGTTTAGAATTTTATTTTGAGATGATAATTGATTAATTGTTTGGATTTAATTTCATTTTCGACTTTTCCTTAATTCAAAAAATGTGAAAAAATATGTTTTCTGACATTTAGGGTTTCTTTGTGATTTGTATGATCATGGTTTGGATTGTTTGAATTTTGATCTTACTTAATCAATATTTAAGATTAAAAGTCAAAAATTAGGGTTTTGTTGCTTATTGTTCAAGTTTATATTTCAAAACCATTATGCCCTGCATTTTCAATAGAATTCAAGTCTTGATTAGGGTTCATGAGTGTGTTGAGGATCTGAAAACCATTTTTCTTGAATTATTTTACTTGGTTTGACATTTTTCCACAAATTATTTTGAAAACTCGTCTAGTGTGGTAGTTTTGCCAACTAGTCTTGAACTTTGGGCCTCATTGGATCCCCTCAATAATTCATGAACTTAAGGCTTGCTTTCTGACTTCTACACACTTCAAATATGCTAAGAAGTTTTTGGTTTGATTTATTGATCCTTTTTTCTATTTTTGATGTATTTTTGAAGTGAAGGTACCCAATTAAGGTTGCATGCCTTGTTGCAATTTGTTTGATGGACAATGAACTTGAGTGAGGCATATAATTGGGCACCTAATGATCATGTTGAATATGTTTATTTAGAATAAATTCAAGTCATTTCACTTATAGTCCCATGTTTGAGTGCTTGAACCTTTTTGATGCATTATGTGGGCTTCATCTTCTATAGTGCTTGTGAGCTGTGGTTGAATTAATTGTACATGATTGAATTATGTTTGCTACTGACCTTCATGGTCTTTGATTGTATTCTTCTCAAGATCCCATGATCCTTGATTGATATTCAATTGTCAATTCAACATGGTGATAGAAAGGAGAAATATTCCTCTTATTCTTTTGACCAATTTGAGCACATACTTGTTTCTTTCTGTCTATCATGACTAATGTTTGCTAGCTGTTATCATGTTTTCTCATTTCATTTTGGTGTCATCATCCATCCCTTATGTGAATCATCATTCTATTTATGGGAATACTAACTTGGTTGTTGAATGTACGAGGTACTTTGAGAAAAGCTTCCCAGTTTTGACTTGGGGCTTTTGTGTTTCACTTTATTTGTGGAACACAATTTATTATATTGGCACTACTCTTGTGTTTGGCATGTTTGAATGGTTTATGCAGGATATATATACATGTGATTATGAATGCTACACATTGCCCATGGGATCTGTTCATATCTGAAAATCTCAATACTTATATCTGGATAGTGTAATTTCTGACATGATTTGTCTACTGATGCCAACTTGCTTGAAGTTCTCTGGGTTTCTTTTATTCTTGCTCAGTTGCTACGGATAGTTATCCGTTTGGTATTGCACTATTTCCTTTCTTCCATTTTCATTTTTCATAGTTCTATGATTGCATGATGGGACCTATGTTGCTGATATATGTCAGGAGGCCCTCTGGTTTTTGTCTGATACATGTGTTGTGTTTGCTTTTGATCGATGAGTCACTCAATTTATAAATTGAGATCACGACTTCTCTCTCAGTTCATGTTCCCTAGAGGATGTTTATTATTTTTCTTCTTTAATTGTTGATCGATGAGTCACTCAATTTAGAAATTGAGATCACGACTTCGCTCTCAGTGCATGTTCCCTATAGGATGTTTATTATTTTTCTTCTTTAATTGTTGATCGATGAGTCACTCAATTTAGAAATTGAGATCACGACTTCGCTCTCATTGCATGTTCCCTATAGGATAGTTTTGTTAAACTTCCTTTAACATGTTAATTAAGGTAGGGTTTTCCTATATCCTCAACCTTAGGGTCAACCATTGTATGATAACACTAGGGATAGTACTAGGCTAGTTTCCCTTAGTTGTTTTTTCCTTTCTATGCATTCTGCATCTTAAAACAAACATTTGTTTTCCTGGAAAATCATAAGACATCTCTAATAAACTCAAACCCTTCTTCAAGGTAAAATATACAAACCAATCTTACTTTGTCTGTGTGCCTCTTGGATTTGCTTTTAAACCTGGTTTACCGATGTTTCGCTATCGCACATTTGTTTGAAGCCGACGTTTCGCCATCGCACATGTTTGTTATCCTACTTTTATTCTCAATATCATTGTTAGGTTTGATTTTTCGTCATCCGATTTATTGATGTTTTGCCCTCTCTGCCATGATATTGTGCTATCTCTTAGCCGATGTTTCACCATAGCACACTTGTTTGAAGCTGATGTTTTGCCATCGCACATGTTTGTTATCCTACTTTGATTCTCAATATCATTGTTAGGTGTGATGTTTTGTTGTCCGTTTTGTCGATGTTTTGACATCTTTGCCATGATATCTTGTTATCTCTTAGCCGATGTTTCGCCATCACACATTTGTTTGAAGCCGATGTTTCATCATCACATCTGTTTGTTATCCTGCTTTGATTCTCAATATCATTGATAGGTGTGATGTTTTGTCATCCATTTTATCATTTGATGTTTCGCCATCTCTGACATGTTACCTTGTTATTATTTAGTCTATGTTTGACCCTCTCATTTGTTTGTTGTTTCATTCAATGTTTTTCCATCTTGATTGTTTTTGTTTGCCTTAACTAAAAAAACACAAACCAACCAAAATATGTAAGCCGAACTACGGCTCCTCTGATTCCTTAAAAGGGATACGTAGGCATTAGGGTAGAGCCCAATCGAGCACATCTTTTATTTTCCCTACATTGTTTTCTTTTCTTTCGCATGCATTCCCTTTTCAGCTTTAAGCCATAGAGTACTACGGGCGCGTGGGGTGCATAACAGACTCCCTTACCCGATCTCTCGGTCGAAAGACCGTGATTTCTCCCTTCTTTAGGTTTTCTAGATGTTTACCTTTCCCTTTCGGCGGGATAAAAGATGTTCGGTGGCAGCTTCATTGATGTTTCATTACATCCAGATGAAAGGTTTCGGCCAGGTGGTTTCAGCTGGCGAATTCACTGGGGAATGATTGACCTTTTGCTGGTCCATCCCGGAGTCGATCCTAGCTCTTATTTGTTTTCTTTTTGGGTGTTTATTTTACTTCTTTTCATATTTATCTGTTTGCATTGCATCCTATGTGCGCTTTACTTTCTGCATACTGGATTTGGCTGGACTGTTTGGATTCTGGATTTCTTGGTGGGTGGGTTATCCCATGAAGTAAAAGGCCTCATACCCAGGCTATGAGTGAATTCCATAGGAACTAGGAATAGAGTGGCCATGGCAGCTATGAGGCGGATGCTTTGTAGACCTGACCATGAGACCCATGACTTCAGAGGTAGTTCGGATAGGTGTTATCGTATGATGATACCGACAATCAAACTCTCGTACTCTGATTTGGCTTTTAACCTTACCTTGACCTAGACTACACCCGTGAGAGGGGCGGGAAAACTTTTATTACAGGTACATGTACTGTTGGTGACTTTGTGTTGCCAAGGTGACTCAGGTTCCCATGATAGTTTTGCAGCTTTGGGATTTTCTTTTGATCTTGAGTGGTGCTGTTCTGTAATGTTCCAGCCATGATCCCGTGTGAACTTTGATCCTGTCATGTTGCATCATAGCATATTTATTTCTAAAAAAAATGATGTATAAAAAAAATAACTAGCATGCGCATGTCATTTTCCAGGGACATTCAAGAGTCTTCTTTCCATCAGAAATGGTTGGCCTCCCGTCAGATGAGTTTGATTCAGTTCGTGTTAAAGAGCCTACCAGGCATACATTCGCTTATCAGATTCCTACTATTGATGTGTCCGAATTGAAGAGGTTGAGTTCTCATTTGAAGGGTGATGTTCTGAATAACTTCAACAAAAATTATGGCAATTTGTTACTAGTCCTTAACACTCCAGTTGACCCAATGGCTTTGATCACCCTCTTCCAGTTCTATGATAAGGAATTACGGTGTTTTACTTTTCAAGATTATCAACTGGTTCCCACACTAGAAGAGTACACATACCTACTTAATATCAAGTTGTCCGATGAAGTTCCTTTTGTCCAAGTGCCGGAGAAGCCGAAGTTCGAAGTTATTGCTGAAATTCTTCATTTGAGTTGGAAATAGGTGAAAGACAATTGGAAATCGAGTGAAGATACTACAGGGTTTTATCTGGATTTCTTAGTGAAGAAAGCTGAAGACTGGGCAAAGAAAGGGAATTGGAATGGCTTTAGTACTCTGTTTGCTCTCATGATATACAAGATCGTTCTCTTCCTTTGCAAGAGAAATTTTGTGGATTTGGCAGCTATTTGTATTTTTAGAAATAAGAACCCGGTACCGACACTCTTGGCAGATACTCTTTACACCATTCATTCCAAGCATGGAAAAGGAGGTAATGTAAGCTTATGTCATTCAATGTTGTATCAATGGTTTAAGTTGCACCTACCGGTAAGTGGCCCTTTCGTGGATACCATACTTTCTCTCTGATGGTCATCAAGACTTATCAACCTTACTTCATTTGATATCCGGTGGAATTATGAAATGGGGGAAGTACGAAGTATTATCGCTAGCTGCGGAGATTTCCCTAATGTTCCCCTCATAGGAACTAAGGGGTTTATCAACTATAATCCTGTGCTTGCTTATCGTCAATTGGGATATGCAATGGATGGACCGCCAAAGGTTGAGGAGGTGTCTAAATCAGTGTATTTTGTTGGAGGAAGTGATCCTGTGATGTTGAAAAGAGTGACAAGTGCTTGGAAGAGAATTCACAAGAAGGATAGAACTACTTTGGGCAAGAAGTTTCCTATTGCTAGGGTTCCTTACTTGGAGTGGATTAGATCCAGGGTTAAGATTTTGCGGTTACCATTTGCAAGGTCGGATCCTATATGTGAGCAACCTCCTACTGTTCTGAGTAACACGGTGCCTATCGAGGTGTTCACCCAGGTTCAAGTAGAGAATATTCAACTGCGTGCAAAAGGCCGTGAGGCAGGGATGAAACTCTTTTGGGTAGATCAAGAAATGGCCGACTTAGCTCGCAAACTCAAAGAAGCTCAAGGGGAAACTTCTGATGCAACCAGTTTTAGGAAGAGATCTCATGCTGAAATGGAAGAAGAGTTGAGTAAAACCCAGGAAGAGTGCCATAAGCTTCAGGAATCTGAGAATAGGTACAGGAAGAAGATTCAAAACTTGGAGAAACAACTCAAAGACAAAGATGCTCAGCGTAAGAAGGAAGTAGCCCAGAAGCGTGTCGCAGAGGATCGGTTTCAAGAAAGTAATGTAGTCGCATCACAAATTTTGAAGGAGAAAGCCAGGCTTGAAGAGTATTGTCAACACCTTGAAGTGTGTCTTGTTCCGGAGATTTAGTTTTTTTATTTACCTTTGGTGTATTTGGTCACCCCCAGGATTGTTGGAAAGGACCATTTGTTTGTTCTTATTATTCAGTTTTTGTTAAGTTTATTTTGAAACATGAATTTTGTTGTTTATCGTTACACTCTTAAATGTCCAAAGTCACTCGAACATCATTTCTTTTGTTCGTAAATAATTGAAGTGTTTGTCTTATTGTCCTTTTTTCCTTTGATTGTATGTTTGATCTTTGGTTGTGCGCCGTGATTGATGAGTAAAAGGACTCTTGAATACCGGGAAATGACAAACATATCATGCACATCATGCATTTCATAACATTACAGGTTATCTCAAGACGATATTCTTATTCTTCTGCTTTTCTTATTCAGAATTAAAGACGACTACTCATCGATAATCCACCAGAAACAATTTGCCAAGACAAATGGAACAAGTTCAGGCTGAACCCGCTGAAATGAGGGCCCAAATGGCTACTCAAATGATCCAGTTCATGGAGTCCTCACCAACGTGAATCAACGACAGGAGGAACTGGCTTCCATTGTCAACAACCAGCGCTGCTATCCAGGGGATGGTGGAAATCAAGGGCTCTATCAGGACATTTCTCTAGGACTGGGGGATGTGCAAGATCAGCCTGCTGGAAATTTTCACGGGATGCCTGGAAACCCTTTTATGCGCAAGGTAGGACAATTTCCCCCATCTCCGGGACCTCGTCTTGTGGGGAATAGAAGAGATAACCAGGGTGGTGTAAGGACGTATCAGGAGCAGGATTATGACTTTGATTAGGATGAATATCAGTTTTCTGTTCGGCGTTCAGAGCCGGAAGTTCAGGTTGAGGATAGGAAGTATCAGATGTTGGAAGAACGTCTGAAGGCTGTGGAAGGGCAAGGAGTCCTTGGTATGGATGCTAATGATCTCAGGTTGGTGTCTGGGGTGAAAGTTCCTCTGAAGTTCAAGCCTCCTGTATTTGAGAAGTACAACGGAATGTCATGTCCTGTTACCCATGCAACTGCTTATTTCTGAAAGATGTCAGTGCATACTGAGGATCAGGGGCTTTTGATTCACTTTTTCCAGGATAACCTATCTAGGGAATCCCTGGAGTGGTATATGAAGTTGGAGAAAACCCATATTCGTTGATGGAATGATCTTGCTCGGGCTTTCGTCAAACATTATCAATACAATGTGGATATGGCGCCCAATCGCACTCAGTTAGAGAATTTGTCACATGGACCAAGAGAATCTTTCAAGGAATACGCTCAGAAGTGGCGTGAGTTGGCTGCGAGGGTTCAACCTCTACTCATGGAGAGAGAACTCATTTATATGTTTATGAGTACCCTGCAAGGGCCATTCTATGAGCACATGATAGGAAGTACTTCGGCAGGATTTACAGACTTGGTTATGGCTGGTGAAAGAATTGAGGTAGGTTTGAAATTGGGGAAAATTCAGATTGGAGGTTCTAGTGGCTCATCAGAGGGAAGTAAGAAACCATTCAACACTTACCCTAAGAAAAGGTAAGGCGGTGCAAGTGCGGTTTACTCTCATAGAGGAAGAAGAGAAGATCGTCAGCACCAACAAATCAATGTTGTTTCTATTCCTATTAATGCTCCTCCGCAGTAGAGACCGAATGCAGTGCCTCAATAACAGAGACAACAAGATGCTTCCCGTCAGTATAATAATCAACAGTAGAGACAACCCGGAAAATTCGATCCCTTTCCAGTATCTCTTACTGAAGCACTCCACCATTTTCTCGATTTGAAATTGATCGGTTTGAGAAATATGCCACCACCACCCGCAAGACTTCCTCCGAACTATGATGCTAACGCAAGATGTGAATTCCATTCAGGCGGAGTTGGTCATTCTACTGACAATTGCTTTGCGTTGAAGTGAAAATTACTAGCCTTATTGGATGCTAAGGCAATTGAGTTTACTCCAGTGACTGGTCCGAATGTTACTCAGAACCTAATGCCTAGACATGGAGGGGGTGTTATTAATATGATTGATGATAATGGTGAGATGTTGAATTTGATCGTGGATGTGGAACAAGTAACTACTCCGTTGTGGTATGTTAAGAGGTATTTGCTTGACAATTATATTTTCCCGGGTTGTACTTCAGAGTGTGCCAACTGTAGAGAGCAACCGAAGAGCTGTGATGATTTAAAAGCCGGTGTCCAGTTGATGATAAAGGAGGGTTCCCTGCAGTTTGATAGGAAACCGAGCTACCGTAAGGTTACCGAAGAAGATGTTGCTGTGGTATCTATTCCTTACACCCCTGTGCGCATTCCTGCCCCATCTAGGGCACCTCCTTTGATGATTACGGTACCTGGTCCCATGTCGTATACCAGTGAGAAGGCCATCCCATGGCATTATGGTGCGGATGTTTATTACCATGGGGTGAGGCAGGAAGTAAGTAATCATTTGTCTGAGGAAGAACATGCTGAAGATAATGAAGAGGAAGTTCATAACTTTTCTGGTGTGGGTCGAATGACTAGAAGTGAGAGAATATTTGGTCCTTCCAATGTGTAAGATACGTCAGATATTTCTGCAAGAGAAAAAGGAAAATAGTAGGCGATAATTGGTAATCCGAGGGTTACTCCAGCCAACGTGACTCAACCAATTCCGATACCAGAAGCTTCTTCAGTTCTCGATGAGGTTGAAGAGTTGATGCGAATTATCAGAAAAAGTGATTATAGCATAATTGATCATCTAAGCCATACTCCTTCTAAGATGTCTATCTTGTCTCTGTTGATTTACTCAGAACCTCACAGAAATGCTTTGATGAAGTTGTTAAAGAATGCGTTCGTGCCACATGAGATAACAGTCAACCAGTTCGAGAATGTTTGTGCTAACATATCTGTCGGGAATGGTCTGGGCTTCACATATTTTGATCTTCCTCCGGAGGGGCCAGACCATAACAAAGCGTTGCATATTTCAATGGAGTGCAGGGGAACTACTTTATCCCGGGTTTTGGTAGACACAGGGTCGTCCTTGAATGTACTACTGAAGCCAGCATTGATGAAGATTTATTATTCAGGACTGGAGCTGCGCCCTAGTGATTTGATGGTGAAGGCGTTTGATGGGTCTCAGAGGTCAGTGTTTGGGGAAGTGGAGTTACCAATCAAGGTTGGTCCTCGCACCTTCACGACTACATTTTTTGTGATGGATATACAACCAGTGTATTGTTGTTTATTGGGGAAGTCGTGGATTCATAGAGCGAGGGCAGTCAATTCCACTCTTCATCAGAAACTCAAGTATCCTGTAGAGGGAAAGGTGATAACTATGTGTGGCGAGGAAGAGTACATTGTGAGTCATTTGAAATCATTCCGCTATGTTGAAGTTGAAGGCGAGATACATGAGACTCTGTTTCAAGCGTTTGAGACAGTTCATGCTGTCAATTTTCCTCCTCCAGAGCAGAAAAAGAAACCTGAAACTGTTATGTCTTCTCTCAAGGATGCGAGAGCTGTAGTGGAAGGTGGTAACCCTGAAGGTTGGGGTCAGGTGCTGGACGTTACTCCAAAATTTGATAAATTTTGTCTTGGTTTTAACCCAGGTCAGCAGAGTGCAACTCCCAGAGCATCTAGTTTATCTACTCCTGTGAAGTTTTCTCGCCCTTGTGCTACTCAAGAAGGACACGTCAATGCAGTTGGCCACGACATGGCTGATGGCTACAATATCGAAGATTGGATTCGTCCAAGTATTCCAGGCTAGACACTCAACAATTGGACTTATGTGGATGTTATCCAAGTTTCAAGTGCTGAGGAGTAATTTTCTTGTTTTCTTTTATTATCATATCATAATTCCTACGCTCTGCCCAAGGCGTAGTGAATCATTTGTGTAGGGCCACCATGTTTATTTTCAAGTTTATCATGAAATAAAGGACGTTTTTGCATTCAAAATTTTGTTTCATTTATTTTTTTTTATATTTAAATGGCAATGTTTCTCTTTTCACACACTGTCACTAAAAAACGCCAAAATGTCATTCATGCAGATGCACTTCCACCACCGATCATATTGATAACGTCTATGCTATGGCTCATTATGACTTTGATACTCCTATTTATCAAGCTGAAGAAGAGGCATATGAGGATTGTGATCTTCCTAAGGAATTAGCAAGATTGTTGAAACAAGAGGAGAAGGTTATCCATCCGAATCAGGATTCGATTGAGGTGGCGAATATTGGCACATAAGAGGTAAGAAGAGAAGTCAAGATAGGGGCAGATCTCGAGGAAAGTATAAAGGTTAGATTGATTGAGCTACTCCGTGAGTATTCTGATATCTTCGCTTGGTATTATGAGGATATGCCTGGGTTGGATACAAACATAATGGTGCATCGATTACCGCTCAAAGAAGGTTGTTCCCCCGTCAAGCAAAAGCTCCGAAGAACTCATCCTGAGATGTCTAAGAAGATCAAAGAGGAGGTCCAGAAGCAGTTTGGCGCGGATTTCTTAAAGGTCATCAATTATCCGCCATGGATTGAAAATATTGTGCCTGTGCCCAAGAAGGATGGTAAAGTCAGGATGTACATGGAATATAGGGATTTGAACAGGGCCAGCCCTAAAGATTATTTCCCTCTCCCACATATTGATGTGTTGGTTGATAATACTGCTTATTCCAAAGTGTTTTCATTCATGGATGGCTTTTCGGGTTACAATCAAATTAAGATGGCTCCGGAGGATATGGAAAAGACAACATTTATCACGCCTTGGGGGACTTTTTTCTATAAAGTGATGCCGTTTGGTATGAAAAACGTCGGGGTAACATATCAGCGCGCCATGGTCACTCTCTTTCATGATTTGATTTACAAAGTGATTGAGGTATATGTGGACGATATGATTGCTAAGTCTGACACGGAAGAGGAACATCTTATTCATCTGGAAAAATTGTTCGAGAGACTAAGGTAGTTCTTGCTAAGGTTGAATCCGAATAAGTGCACCTTCGGGGTGAGATCCGGCAAGCTATTGGGTTTTATTGTAAGTGAAAAAGGTATCGAGGTGGACCCGGCCAAGGTCAAAGAGATACAGGAAATGCCTGAGCCAAGGACATAGAAGGAAGTACGTGGTTTCTTGGGAAGGTTAAACTACATTTCTAGATTTATTTCTCATCTCACAGCCACCTGTGAACCTTTGTTCAAGTTGTTGAAGAAAAGTCAGACAGTGAAATGGAATGAGGATTGTCAAAAGGCCTTTGACAAAATAAAGGAGTATTTGCAGGAACCTCCGATACTCATGCCGCCAGTGGAAGGAAGGCCACTAATCATGTATCTAACTATGTTGGAGAGCTCAATGGGTTGTGTCCTCGGTCAACACGACGAGACAGGGAAGAAAGAGCAGGCTATTTACTACTTGAGTAATAAGTTTACAGAATGTGAGTCGAGGTACTCATTGCTGGAAAAGACTTGTTGTGCACTTGCCTGGGCCGCTAAATGTTGGAGGCAATACATGTTAACTCACACCACCTACTTGATATCCAAAATGGACCCAATCAAGTACATTTTTGAGAAGCCAGCTCTTACAGGCAGAGTAGCCCGTTGATAGATGATACTCACCGAATATGATATCCAATACACTACTCAAAAAGCAATTAAGGGTAATGTAATGGCTGACCATCTTGCTCATCATCCTTTGAATGATTATGAACTGATGAAGTTTGGTTTTCCAGATGAGTAAATTATGTATATTCGGGATTGTAATATGCCATACCCAAACGAAGGACCTGAGTCGGGATCACGTTGGATGCTTGTTTTTGATGGTGCCTCTAATGCCATGGGCAATGGTGTCGGAGCTGTTATCACTTCCCCTGAGGGATACCACATTCCTTTCACGGCTCGTATTTGTTTCGATTGCACTAACAACATGGCTGAATATGAGGCTTGCATTTATGGCATTGAAGCGGCGATCGACCTGCGCATCAAATTTTTGAAAGTTTATGGGGATTCCAATCTTGTCATCAGCCAGATTAATGGAGATTGGGAGACTCGCCATCAGAACCTAATTCCCTATCGTGAGCATGTTATGAAATTGATTTCATACTTCGAAGAGATCACGTTTGAGCACATTTCTAGAGAAGAAAATAATCTAGCTGATGCACTGGCAACTTTGTCTTCCATGTTCAAGGTTAAGTGGGCTAATGAGGCACCTTCCATTACTATCAGAAGTTTGAGTGAGCCAGCTTTCTGTTTTGAAGCCAGTTTGGAATCAGATGGTAATATTTGGTTTTATGATGTTAAACGGTATCTTGAAACACAAGAGTACCCTGAAGAGGAATCTGTCAAAGATAAGAAGTTCTTGAGAAGGTTTTCAGCCAAGTTCTTTCTTAGTGGTGGTGTGTTGTATAGAAGACATCATGATGGTCTACTGCTCAGATTTGTTGACAAGAAAGAAGCAGCTAGAATCATTGAGGAGATACATGAAGGTGATTTCAGGGACCCATTCCAACAGGCATACCATGGATAAAAAGATTTTGCGAGCAGGTTATTATTGGTCCACCATGGAGACTGACTGCTACAATCATGCACGAGTTTGCCACAACTGTCAAGTCTATGCTGATAAAGTGCATGTGCCGCCAGTACCTTTGAATGTCTTGACTTCCCCTTGACCGTTTGCGATGTGGGGAATTGATATGATCAGAAAAATTGAACCGACTGCGTCCAGCGGTCACCATTTCATTCTGGTTTCCATCGATTATTTTACAAAATGGGTCGAAGTTGCATCCTTTGCCAATGTCACCAAGCAGGTGGTAACTCGGTTTATTAAACTCAATATTATCTGTCGCTACGAAGTGCCTGAGAAGATCATTACCGATAATGGGCCTAATTTGAACAACAAAATGACGAAGGAGCTTTGTGAGTCCTTCAAAATCAAGCATCATAACTCTTCCCCATACCGGCCAAAGATGAACGGTGTTGTCGAAGCGACCAATAAGAATATTAAGAATATCGTACAGAAGATGGTGGTAACCTATAAAGATTGGCATGATATGCTGCCTTTCGCGTTGCATAGTTATTGCACCACTATGCGTACTATCTGGGGCAACCCCATTTTCATTGGTTTACAGCATGGAAGCAGCATTGCCGGTAGAAGTCGAGATTCCCTCTCTTAGGATCATGAGGGATGTTGAACTGGATGAAAGTGAATGGGTACAGAATCGACTGGATTAGTTGGAACTTATTGATTAGAAGAGGTTGACGGTTGTATGCCATGGTCAGGTATATCAGCAAAGGATAGGGAAAGCTTTTGACAAAAAGGTACGACCTCAGTGTTAGAAGCCAGGTGACCTTGTGCTAAAAAGGATAATTCTCCCCCAGGGAGATCCCAGGGGAAAGTGGGTTCCGACTTATGAAGGTCCTTTCGTGGTCAGAAAAGTTTTAATCTGGAGGAGCGATGATGCTCACGACTATGGATGGAGAGCACTTCCCTCTCCCTGTGAATGCTGACGTAGTTAAAAAAAAATACTTTGCTTAAAAACAATAATAACCCGCTAAACTGAAAACCCGAAAGGATGGTTTAGGAAAAAAAAGGGTGTCCTGGTAAATCGAAAACCCGAAAGGGTGATTCAGGCAAAAGTTAGGGACTTAAAGAAAACGACTACGCTCAACATGAGTTCCTTTTTTTCTTTCCTTCGTTCTGTCACCTGGCATAAAATCGAAGCTAATCCAAGAATGATCTGTCTGAAAGCAGGAAGATGAAAGCGTGAAAGCATAAGAGTTATAGAAGAGTCGGGACTTGATGGATATTCACATTCACATTTCCATTTGTAAACACTTGTTTGCTTTGATTTTGTAATTACTTGCTTCCAAATGTAAATGCCTTTTTCACAGGCTGATTTCTCAAAATTAATAGAATATCTTCTTTCAAGTACACGCATACTTTTCTTTTCTCCCTTTTTACCATTTTGTTTGCAAAAACGTCCAATATTTTTGATAAGCATGTGCATATAAACTTCGTGGGCCTTACACGAAAATGGTAATCTAAGTCATGGTTAGTTGATCGCTTGAAATACAGATAACAAACACAACTACTTGTGCAAGGGGCATGTTTGGTTATATGTTTGATGGATTTCTCTTTCACTTTACTGGTGGATGCCTCGCCATTTTGTCTCACAGCTCTGTGCTGTTGGTAAAGGTCATGGGTCAGGGTAATATCAAGATTACTGAAGGCCGGCGAGATCGGCGAACCTAGTTGGAGATATTTCTTCCCTATAATGGCTTTTATTACGTTTCTTTGCCACACTTTCATGTGTTGTCTTGATTGATAGTTTTAGCATTGTCTGCATATAGGATTTTGTTTATAGCCGAATGTCAGTCTTGATGCGTTGAATATTTATCCCTTGAAAATTTTTTTGTCTCATTTTACTTAGTCCATCCAGTATCACTCTTTAAATCGTTTTTTCAGGCATTTTGATACCAACTGTGCCAACTCTTTTGCTTAGCCAAGAGTTTAGAGGAAGGAGTTTAGATAAAAACGATCACTAAAGTGGTATGCTTTTGAGTAGAACCTCGTTGACGATGTACATGCATTGTTTCAATCCCCAAACACCAGAGATATAAGGGAGTTAGACCCTCGTTAACCCTTCTAAGCCTTCGAAGTGGGAGTTTCTTTTCCATTAAAAAAAACCCTTGTTTTTTTAACCAGGGGCAGGGTAGATGTTCAGTTGATTTGACCAAGCATTCAAATTTCAGAAGGAATGTCCCATCTGAGGATCACCATATTTTATCTTTCGCATCATGAGAAAAAATGTCTAAACCACGATGTTCATTTCCTCACAAAGTCTTGAGGTCGAGATTGAGTCGATACAATAATGGCTATCCCTCGCCGACCAAGGAATGAGGCATTTGTTTTCTTCAAAAAAAAAAAGAGAGAAAGGAAAATTTCAAAAGTCATGTTGACTTGTTTGAAGTGGAAAGTATGAATAAAAAAAAGAAACAAGAAGCCCCACCAAGTCGAAACTTGAAAACAAGTCGCTTAGGAAAAAGTTAGGGCATCCCGCTGGACTTCCAAAATTGAAATTCAAAAGATTTTGTCCAGGAAAAAGTTAGGGAAAAGAGAGCCTAAAAAATGCCACAAAACAAAAAAGGATTATTCAACAAATTTTCATCAAAAGAAGAGGAACAATAATATCAAAAACAAAAGCAACAAAAGTTAAGTGACAATCGTGTTGGAGAATTTGTTGTGATCACCCTACCATTATGAATCCTTTTGAAAGATGAATGCTTGTGATAAGTCAACTAAACTTAGGACAAGAGAATATCACGAAGGGGGTGGGCACCAAATAACTTGAGCCTTGAAAAACTTTTTTCTAAAAACCTCGAACCAGGCCACGTTACAACCTTTAAAAGTCCTAACTGAAAGAAGGGTTTAACTCGAAATCATACTACAACATGATAACATTTCATAAACTCCCAAATATGTGTTGCATATCCATGATTGGTATCTTATCACCCGCATTTTGACTCATCTTTCTAAAAAAAAAGGGGAGGGAGAAAAGTTTTGAAATTTTTTGCACTCTAGCCAATGATTCATTCACAACAGAGATGTGACACTTTGTTAAGATTTTCAACTTCAAAGGCTTAAATAATCGTTGCATCAGGTCTGTCATTCCCAAAATAAACATCTTCCTGCATGCAAAACATTTGTCTGACATCAAAAAAAGAGTTTACACGTTGAACACCTGTAAAGAGCTTAATGGTTGTCAAGAAGGGAATATTTGGACAGAGCCCATGTATGATTATGACTCTACTTATACCCAGTGAAGTTTCTTATCCTCAGTGATGTTTCTTATCTCCAGTGAAGTTTCATTCCCGCAACGAAGTTTTGTTGCCCCAAGAATCTTCTTTTAAAAGCTTCATTCTAAGACTTCAAGTTTGGATATGTCACACATCCCCAGTGGAGTTGTTTAAATGGGAACTCACATTCTGAAGAAGTTTTAACTCCCCAACAGAATTGCCAACAGAGATCCCTCGTCACGATCTCTCATTTCCCAGCCGATCTGCTGACTGGGGCATCCTTATGTTAAGATCTTTCCTTATCCCCAGTAAGGTCGATACTGTGTGACTATATGAATTATCCATCCAATGATTGCATTCCAGAAATCTCTCTCCAGCACAAGAATATTCAACAAAGTTCTGTCTCCCCCGTGAAGTCCCGTCTCCTCACATCGGGTTTGTTGTCTTGGTATCATCCCCAAAACGGCCACACACTGTCTTTTCTAGAGATTACAGTCTTGCCCTGATTTTCTCCCTCAAATTTCTAATCTTCTTCAGAAGCTACATTGTCGATCTGATCTGCTCTTGGGGTTTGCAGTTTACTTCTGCAGCTCCTCTCAATGTTTGTGGCCCGTTTCTACTGGTTGCTCGTTTATTATTCCCCGCGAAGCTTCATCTCTTCGAGGTTCCCTCTTTAGTGGTTCCCCGTATTTTCTTTTCTCCTTTGGATTTTGCAATTTGTTTTTGCAAGTCACGTCAGATTCAGACTTCTTGGTTTTGGCTTCTCAATTGGCTATTCCCCCAGTGAAGTTTTTAAACATGCATCATTACATTGCATCTACCAAAATGCGTAGCATTTCCATTATATGGAACATTGCGCTATATAAAAAGGAATTCAAACTTGCATCGAAACATAATCCATTATTGTTTCTGTTGTCCCCAGTGAATTTGCTAATACTTCAGATTAAATCCCCAGCGAGGTCTTCATCCTCATTATCTCAGTTTCCTCCCCATACCAATATCCTTTTGAAGTCAATCATTCGTTTGTTTAAGTGTCTACTCTTGACTTTAGTTCAGTTTCACCCTGACACGGTCTTCTCAGGTTTAGTCTGCACTACCCTCCCCGGTTCATTCCAATTTCTATTGATGCACCTTTTCGAATACCAGTTTCGTCTTGATATTCGCTTTCAACAGGTTTTTAGGTTTTCACCCTAATCTCCTTGCTTTGGGTTGAGCTCGAGTTTCGCCTCGTCGCCTGTGCATGAAATCCAGTTCTGTCCTGGTACTCATCTAGTTTAGTTTCGCCTAACTAGTTATTGAGTCGAGTTTGGTCTCGTTTTTGCTTTCATACCTTGGACCCTTTGACGGTGTTCGTTTACTGAGTGCAGTGTTCGTACTATGTCCCCCTCCTGGTTCAAATCAGTCTCTTTTATTCCTTGGATTCTTCTATCAGTTTTCGTCACTGTTTATCCATCGATCTAAGACCAGCAAGTGCTCTGAGAAACATGCACTCTCATCACTTTTCTATGGGTCGAGTTTCGCCTCGTTACTCGTGCGTGAAATCCAGTTTCGTCCTTGTACTCATCTAGTTTAGTTTCGTCTAATTGGTTATTAAGTAGAGTTTCGTCTCGCTTTTGTTCCTCATTTCTGAGATTCTTTTAGTTCCTTCATACTGTCTATCCTAGTTGAGATTAGCAAGTTCCCCTAGAATCACGCACTCTAGACACTTTTGCTTTGGGTCGAGCTCAGAGTTTCGCCTCCTCACCCGCATACGCTTTCTTTTCCAGAGCTTAGTTTCGCCCATACTCTGGTTTGAGTTTTATCCCACCCTTTTTGAAGCCCAGTTTTGCCCTGGCACATCTGTCCGGAAGTTTAGTCGCGTCTACTCTTCTTTGTTTTTGTTCTGTTTCAACCTGCGCTACAGCTTCATTCTAGCGCATGTCTCGAGGGTTTTCTGCTTCTTTTTCTTTCTTCTTCAAGAGTGTAAATTTTCGGGTTCTTTTGTATTCAATCATCTTCAACTCTGAACGCTCGAAAGTTGTCACTTTTCTCACTTATCATGTTAAAGATATTTGAATAGGGGAAGCTGTTGCACCCCAAAATTTACCCTCTTAATCTAAGCTTATGTTTCATCAATATCATATTGCATTGCATTTATACATTGTGATGGGATCAAAGTACTTTGGTTATCCAGTCTTCCTCAAGCTTTGAAAGTTGATTGCATTGAAAAGTTGCTCAAGTAGAATCTTATTATCTAAACCTCTGGATCTTTCAAGCTCAAAAGTTATTGCATATCTCAAGATATTTTATCCATCTCTTTGGATCATCAGAGGATTGAAGTTTGTGTTTGATTATAAGAAGAGTCACTCTTTTGATTCACCAGTCAAATTAGGGTTTTGTTTGAGCAAGGCTATTGATCAATGTACAAGTCTTGATTTAGAAGCTACAACATCTCATTGGTATTTGAAAAGTCTTTGTACAAGAATTTGGCCAAGATCATAAGAGGATTTGATGTTTTAGAGATGATTCATCAGTCTCCTAAAGTGTTGACCAAAACTAGGGTTTGGGATTTCATCAAGATTTCTTGAAAATTTTGAAGTGAAACTTTGTACATGGCCTCTATATGTTTGAAAGATCATATGTTTGAAGTTTTGATCATCAATTTTGAAGGGAAGTGGATCAATTGATTCAAAGGGGCAAAATGGTCATTTTGGTCAAAATCAGTCAAAGTCAAGGTTGACCAAGTAATATTTTGGCCAACCATCAATTCAAGGGTGTACTTTTCATATTTCAAGTCCATTTTGATCATTGGATCAAAGAGATTGAGGTTTGGGTTGAAACTTGTTCTTGAAGAAACCCTAAAAGTTTCTAATTTTGGAAAAGAAGGACTTAATTTCAAAAATTCACATTTTATTCACCTTTGATCAAGAAAATGAAAATGAAGTATGCTAGGAAATCTAAGAGGATGATATTTCATCTCCTTTTGGTCTCATGTCCAAATTGGCAAGGAATCAAGAATTATGGTCTTTGGAAGTCACAAAATTATAGGTCATTTTCCAAAATTAGTGAATTTCAATCTCAATTTTGAGAAACTTAATGGAGTCAATTCCAAAAACTCAAAACTAGGGGATTATAGATATTTTCAGTAACTTTCCAAATTGTACTCATTTGTGTCAAAATTCAAAATTATAAGCAAGTTATGGACTTTGGAATTTTGAGGTATTTTATTGAAACTTGACAAATATGCAAAATGGCCATTTCTTGCAAAGTCAAGTTTTAGCCATTCCTTTTGCTTCTAGTCAAGCCCATGAGCAATTTGTGACATGCTGAGGCCCAT